>JAGHMJ010000029.1:1420928-1513428 GCA_018749465.1 Paracanthobrama guichenoti
CCTGACGTTGATCAAAACAAACTGTGATTGGACCCACTCACTTTTAATCGCATGTCTGTTTACCTACCCCCTAACTGATAAACACTTATTAAACACTTTATTTTCACTTTTCTAATATTTTCTTAATTTTTATTGAAAATAAATGCCTTTCCGATCTGATATGTGATGGGAAAAGGGAGTAGAGTGAGTTCGGCAAAAGGTGGATTCGAACCTCAGGTCGATTTGCGTCAAAACTTGACGTCAGGCGTTACCCCTACACTATTGCCACTTTAACAATTTAGTGTTTTCCTTCATTTTGTCTGGCCCAACCAGACGTTGACAGGGCGATATACACTCACCTAAAGGATTATTAGGAACACCTGTTCAATTTCTCATTAATGCAATTATCAAATCACATGGCAGTTGCTTCAATGCATTTAGGGGTGTGGTCCTGGTCAAGACAATCTCCTGAACTCCAAACTGAATGTCAGAATGGGAAAGAAAGGTGATTTAAGCAATTTTGAGCATGGCATGGTTGTTGGTGCCAGACGGGCCGGTCTGAGTATTTCACAATCTGCTCAGTTACTGGGATTTTCACGCACAACCATTTCTAGGGTTTACAAAGAATGGTGTGAAAAGGGAAAAACATCCAGTATGCGGCAGTCCTGTGGGCGAAAATGCCTCGTTGATGCTAGAGGTCAGAGGAGAATGGGCCGACTGATTCAAGCTGATAGAAGAGCAACTTTGACTGAAATAACCACTCGTTACAACCGAGGTATGCAGCAAAGCATTTGTGAAGCCACAACACGCACAACCTTGAGGCGGATGGGCTACAACAGCAGAAGACCCCACCGGGTACCACTCATCTCCACTACAAATAGGAAAAAGAGGCTACAATTTGCACAAGCTCACTAAAATTGGACAGTTGAAGACTGAAAATGTTGCCTGGTCTGATGAGTCTCAATTTCTGTTGAGACATTCAGATGGTAGAGTCAGAATTTGGCGTAAACAGAATGAGAACATGGATCCATCATGCCTTGTTACCACTGTGCAGGCTGGTGGTGGTGGTGTAGTGGTGTGGGGGATGTTTTCTTGGCACACTTTAGGCCCCTTAGTGCCAATTGGGCATCGTTTAAATGCCACGGCCTACCTGAGCATTGTTTCTGACCATGTCCATCCCTTTATGACCACCATGTACCCATTCTCTGATGGCTACTTCCAGCAGGATAATGCACCATGTCACAAAGCTCGAATCATTTCAAATTGGTTTCTTGAACATGACAATGAGTTCACTGTACTAAAATGGCCCCCGCAGTCACCAGATCTCAACCCAATAGAGCATCTTTGGGATGTGGTGGAACAGGAGCTTAGTATGGAGCACAGTATTAGTATGGTGTTCCTAATAATCCTTTAGGAGAGTGTATTTGTACTTAATGTAAATGGCATCTACTCCAGTAAGAAAATATTCTGGGAGAGGACCCACCCACAATTTTTTTGCTTCCTGCGCCCATGTATATAAATAAATACTTTCCACAGCCTATATCTTGTAAAGTCATAGGCACATTCCTTCTGCGAAAAATTATCGACATTAAATTAGTCTGGTCTGACTCAGGCCATCATTGATTGGGTGAGAGCAGTTCAAACTTATTGGTTGGTGAAATCAGTGGGTGTGGCTCATCATACTACACATAAAATGCTTTTGTGCCATTAAAACGGTTTTGAATGAGGGCGTTAAAACAGACTTAAAAAGTAATATAAGACCTCTTAGCTACGTGACGGTAAGGACATTTCTCGTGAACGAATGACTTTCGATTTAGAATTAGCGCAAATTCAGGGGAGGGTTGCTTGAATGGTGGGTTCATTAGCCTATTATTATTAATGAACGGTAAGTTCTATTGAAGAGAACTTATGCAACACAGAAACAAAAGCAAAAACAAACACTCGTTTTTGATCCATTAATGCATCTCTTACTTACTGTATGCGATCTCACCGTTTGAAGTGCCAGTCAGAGGAAAATGCCCATCAACGCGTGCTGTCATTAATTAAGAAATGCGTCTTCTCATAGGATAAAGACATGCAGTCTCATGAATAATTATGAGACACCGATGAGTCATCGCCGTACTATAGTACGAGAAAACGTCACAGCCTATGACACTGACATGAAGACGAATTTAATCCAGGAAGTAGAAAATAGAGAAAAAAGGTTTCAAATTAACTAGTTTTCTCCCACATTCAAAACTAACAGAGGGTAACATTGTCTTCCATGATGTTCAACACACATAATTCTGTTAAAATTTCAGAAAATTGGGTTTCATGACCCTTTAATGAAAAACACAACAAAACAGTACAATGACACTTAAATAGGAACTTTTACATTTGGCTTTGAAAACTTCTGCGATCATCACCCTTGTGATAAATGAAATCTGACTCCTGCTGCTGTCTGTGCTGCAACTTAGGTTCGGCTCACGCTTTATTAAGCAGACACATTCAGTTTTTATTTGGAGTGTAGGTCCCGGCAGACCTAGTTAATGCAGCCTAACAATGATTTTACTGATTTGAATAATAGAAATTGATAATGTTTTATGTGTATGCCAAAGTATAGAGTTAGTCTAGATTTAAACTGACAGAGTGCGTCTGCTTCCCGAACAATGCTAGGAAGACTGTTCCAGAGTTTAGGCGCTAAATAGGAAAAGGATCGACCGCCTGCAGTTGATTTTGATATTCTAGGTATTATCAACTGGCCAGAGTTTTGAGACCGCAATAGACATGATAGAGTATAATGCGTTAAGATCTCGCTCAAATACTGGGGAGCTAAACCATTTAGTGCTTTGTAAGTAATAAGCAAGATTTTAATATTTGTTTAATAGGGAGCCAGTGCAGTGTTGACAGAACCGGGCTAATATGGTCATACTTCCTGGTTCTAGTAAGAGCTTGAGCTGCTGCGTTTTGGACCAGCTGGAGTTTGTTTATTAAGCGAGCAGGGCAACCACCCAGTAGAGCATTACAATAATCTAGCCTTGAGCTCATGAACGCATGAACTAACTGTTCAGCATTTGTCATTGAAAGCATGTGCTGTAATTTAGATATATTTTTAAGATGGAAGAATGCAGTTTTACAGATGTTAGAAACATGGCTTTCAAATGAAAGATTGGTATTGTGACCTTTCTCTTTTTGTTTTTTTGATTAGCTGGGTTTAGCACGTAGATCAAATAAATGTTTTATAAACTTCAGCAAACGTTTTATTCCCCAAATGCTGGCACTTTCAAATGACAATTTATCTATATAGAATAAAAAATTTAAATAAATATCAAAACATTGTCTTTGATTTCACACACACACACACACACACAAAAAAATCATCTTAGGGTTCTTATCTGAGATGAAGATCTGTCCCGTGAAGAAAAAAATTAAGTTATTCAACCTGAAGAAAAAACATTGAGTGCGTTGAAATATGTTGCTCTTCTTTAGCGTTGTCCATTCCGACTGGGAAAAAAAAAAGTTCACACCGCATCCGATTGAACACGTGAATCCAAACATGAATGAAATAAAAAGTTCCTATATTGGGCTTAAAACCAATGGTTTCTCAACTAGTACTGGTTCTAAGTTAGCCACAAAGAAACTTGCTCCCACTACCCCAAACTGACTGACTTCTTCATATCAGCTCACACATTATATGCAAACTAGCTGAGTCTACAGCATCCTCTAGTGCCTCGTAGTATTACTACACCAGATATTTCACTCTGTTACAGTATCAAAGTGAATTGGTAAGTTCCATCAGGGCGCAAGGAAATATAAAGGCTGAGTATCATCAGCATAACAGTGAAAACTAACGCCATGCATCCTAATGATATCTCCCAAGCATGTACAGGTTGCCTTGCGGTACTCCATACTGAACTTATGATCTGTGTGACATCTCTTCATTTACTGCTACAAACTGATAACGGTCAGATAAGTATGATTTAAAACATGCCAATGCAGTTCCACTAATGCCAACATAACTTTCGAGTCTGTTCAAAAGAATGTTGTGGTCGATAGTATCGAATGCAGCGCTAAGATCGAGTAACACTAATAGAGAGATACAACCACGATCGGATGATAAGAGTAAATCATTTGTAACTCTGATGAGAGCAGTCTCAGCACAATGATACGGTCTAAATCCTGACTGGAAATCCTCACAGATACCATTTCTTTCTAGTTATGAGGACACTGCTTTTCTAGTATTTTTGACAGAAAAGGTAGATTCAAGATTGGCCTGTAATTGACTAATTATGTTTGGTGAAGTTACAGTTTTTTAATTAGCGGTTTAATAATAGCCAACTCTTTCGGTACGTATCATAATGACAAAGATCAATTATTGATATTAAGAAGAGGATCTATGACCTCTGGTAGCATCTCTTTCAGTAGCTTAGTTGGTATAGGGTCGAGCATACTTGTTGATTTTGATGATTTAACAAGATTAACCAGTTCTTCTTCTCCTATAGCAGTGAATGAGTGTAATTTGTGACACTACAATGCTCTGATGTGATACTGTAGTAGATGGTTGCACTGTTATAATTTTCTCTCTAATACTATCAATCTTACACGTAAAGAAGTTCATAAAGTCATTACTGCTGTGCTGTTTACAACCATCAGAAGTAGAAGCTTTATTTTTGGTTAATTTAGCCACTGTATTGAATAAATACATAGGGTTGTGTTTGTTTTCTTCTAAGAGAGTCGAGAAATAAGCAGATCTAGCCGTTTTTAAGACCTCTTTTGTATGCAATCGTGCTGTCTTTCCACTTAATGTGAAAAACCTCTAATTTTGTTTTCTTCCAGCTGTGCTCCATTTTCTGGCTGCTCTTTTAAGAGTGTGCTCGTTGTACCACGGCGTTGGACTATTTTCTTTTATCTACTTTAAGCGCAGAGGAGCAACTGTGTCTAAAGTGCTGGAAAAGAGAGAGTCAGTAGTTTCTGTTGAAACAATGAGTTCTTCTAAGCTATCTGGGATGCTGAGGAGATGAAACTTATCAGGAATATTATTTATAAAACAATCTTTAGTGGTAGGAATGATAGTTCTACCATATTTGTAACATGGAGTCAGCTTTGCAGCCTTGGCTAATTAAAGTATACACAAGACTAGATAATGCAACCGTAATGTTATGAAGCGACAATATTACTTTTCGTGTGCAAAAATAACGACTTTATTTAACGTCTTCTTGATGATTTAAGGAGAAAAACGAGAGATTCTTCGTTCAGTCCAGTGAATTATTAATGGGATATCGTAAATTAAATCGGGAGAATTTCAAACTGGCGGATAAGTCAAACTGGCTGATAAGCTTTATTTGTTGCGCAACCTTATGATTTGAAATTATTTGTATCAGTCATTTTGAATGCAAGTTCCCCGAACCTGAAGTGCGACCCATAATTCAAAACGCAGTAGGCTCGTCAGGAATAAGGTGGATAGCAGTGAATGGAATTGTTCCACTAGAAATCTACAGTGCAAAATAGCAGATAGCAGATGTTCCTGCATGGTTTTCACCATTGTTTCCATTGCAACTGTGTAAGCAGAACCTTTTTATTTGGTTTACATTGTGTTTTTGTGTTGACTTTCAGAAACGTGAGTCGGCTGCTGATGCTGAAGAAGCCAGAGAAACCCCTGCTGTCCCCAGGTATGAAGCTCTTCACTTCTCTGTGAACTTTTCAGGTTGTTTGATGTATCACATGACTTTTTGCGTAAAGGATATTTCACTTTGCCATGTTGTGCCTCACTAAGGCCGGTTTTCTTTTGTTTTCTTTACAGATCCAGTGTCTCCAAAAGAAAGATGGTTGGGCAATGGTTGTGGAGAAAATGCTGAAGCTCTTCTTGCATCTTAAAACACTTTAGCTGTGTTTAAACTGTCAGTCATATAACAAATCAATTTCAAGATACATAATGTGGTTTGAAATCCTATTCAAATTGAATCTCTGGAAATCCGTTTCAATCTGACCGCTCTGATCTTGTAGCTTTTTTTGCTACACTCTATTGCCAAAAGTATTGGGACACCCCTCCAAATCATTGAATTCAGGTGTTCCGGTCACTTCCATGGCCACAGGTGTATAAATCAAGCACTAGGCATGCAGATGCTTCTACAAACATTTGTGAAAGAATGGGTCGCTCTCAGGAGCTCAGTGAATTCAACCGTGGTACCGTGATAGGTTGCCACCTGTGCCATAAGTCCATTCGTGAAATTTCCTCACTACTAAATATTCCACGCTCAACTGTTAGTGGGATTATAACAAAGTGGAAGCAATTGGGAACAACAGCAACTCAGCCACGAAGTGGTAGGCCACGTAAAATCACAGAACGGGGTCAGCGCATGCTGATGCGCACAGTGTGCAGAAGTCGCCAACTTTCTGCAGAGTCAATAGCTACAGACCTCCAAACTTCGTGTGGCCTTCAGATTAGCTCAAGAACTGTGCGTAGAGAGCTTCATGGAATGGGTTTCCATGGGCAAGCAGCTGCATCAGAGCCTTACATCACCAATGCAAAGTGCCGGATGCAGTGGTGTGAAGCACGCCGCCACTGGACTCTAGAGCAGTGGAGACGTGTTCTCTGGAGTGACGGATCACGCTTCTCTGTCTGGCAAACTGATGGACAAGTCTGGGTTCGGCGGTTGCCAGGAGAACGGTACTTGCCTGACTGCATTGTGCCAAGTGTAAAGTTTGGTGGAGGGGGGATTATGGTGTGGGGTTGTTTTTCAGGGGTTGGGCTTGGCCCCTTAGTTCCAGTGAAAGGAACTCTTAATGCTTCAGCATACCAAGACATTTTGGACAATTTCATGCTCCCAACTTTGTGGGAACAGTTTGGGGACGGCCCCTTCCTGTTCCAACATGACTGTGCACCAGTGCACAAAGCAAGATCCATAAAGACATGGATGAGTGAGTTTGGTGTGGAGGAACTTCAGTGGCCTGCACAGAGTCCTGACCTCAACCCGATGGAACACCTTTGGGATGAATTAGAGCGGAGACTGCGAGCCAGGTCTTCTCGTCCAACATCAGTGCCTGACCTCACAAATGTGCTTCTAGAAGAATGGTCAAAAATTCCCATAAACACTCTCCTAAACCTTGTGGAAAGCCTTCCCAGAAGAGTTGAAGCTGTTATAACTGCAAAGGGTGGGCCAACTCCATATTAAACCCTACAGATTAAGAATGGGATGACATTAAAGGTTCATGTGCACGTTGTAACGACTGGATCGATCAAACACACAATTTTTACAGTTTAATCTTCACAACCCATCACCCAGGCAGACTCTGTGATGTCTGGTTTCCCCACTGAGAATTATCAGCCTTTTGCTCAACTCATATACTTCAAAGACACTTGGGAGAGTGATTGTTCTCAATGAGAGAACAGTAAACCAAACAGACATGCAGTCCCATAGAAATGGAATTCTCTAAATGCCTGATGATATAATTACTAGTTAATGATGTAGCCCATCTAGCTGGTGTCCCCTATCAAAACACTCCTCCAAAACATGACTCACACTTTGGTGGACATCACTTTCTCATAGAATGCAGTGTTTTTGTAATATTTATCAGAATATAAAGAGACACAAAAATGTCAAGCTTGCTCCAAATGAGTTCCTTTCTCAGTGGTCAAGCCTAAACTCAAATGTGTGACCTCTGTGGAACACAAAGTTGCATCCGCATGTGTGCTTGTTGGCTTCTAATCCTGGTTGCTGTTCGCGTGAGACCTCATCCATCAAGCCATGTGTACCTTCTTCCACCATAACAGGCAACTAACACAGCAAGTTAACCATCGTCTTTTCATTCAACGCAGAAGAAATCGATTGCAACTTCATCACCATCGGACCGAACTATCAAGACTTTCTCCTGTGACTGTATATGCGGACGCTCTTCAACAGCTCAGACAAATGCAAGGAATGTACAATATACAAAAATCGCTGTTTAGTTAGTTAAAGCTGTAAACAAAGGAGCTTTGTAGTGAGGAACTGATGGTTCTTCCAGGTGTTAGACTCTTTCCATAGCTTACTTCTGTTCTGTTCCAGTTTTCCATTCTACCCATGTATGCATGATTGTATGTGTGTTTTGTTTTTTTTATATTAGTTATGTGTTCGTGTTTTAGTTACATAGACTTTTGCACATTCATATGAGTTGATTCTGGTCTGCTTATAAATCAATGTCAATTCAACGATATGATCACAGCTACATGCTAAGAGTTATTTTTCTGTGGCTGCGAAAAGCCTTTCTGAAGAGTTGCTAGACGATCAACATTGTGTTCGCTGGATGAACAGATTAATTGATTGTACAGTTAATTCATTTAACTGAACGAAATATTTATAATTAGTTATGATTAATTATTAATATTTCCCTTTTGAGCTAATTTGCTACAATGTGAAGGCAGACGTCCCAAAACGTTTGGCTATCTGTATTTGTGTATGTGGGCACAAATTTGTAAGTGTAAAAATATTTGCATAAATGTGTAGCCTAATTCCTTTCTTGTCAATGTCTATCTCTATATTTCAAAAATAAATATATCTTTTTCCACTGGTGTTTCTCATCTGACTGGTTAAATAACGCATTAATCAATATATCATGAATGCTCATTTATAGTGTGTGTAATACGGTTTAAAATGATTTTTTTGTTGATTAAATTATTACATTTAAAAATACATGCTGGAAAAGTCAGTCATCAAAAATCAAGTAATACAGATTCAATTTATTTCATTACAATGTGGATTTACACAATTCACAACACAAACTGTACAAGTGTACCAAGTTTCATGCTTCTATGAAAAAGTGAACATTTTCAAATCACACAATATGAAAACAACTTCTTTGGTAGTCGAGCATTTACACAAGGATCCTGGCTAGAAAGTGAACTCTCTTTTGTTTTCATCTACTCTCAGGAAGCCTTTCCAGTTGGTTGGTAGCTAGTTTTTTCCATCCACTCTTGTCCCGTTTCTCCGCTTCTGTCTTAGTGAGAGAAGAGTGACCGCTGACCAAGAGGGAAGTATCACCTGAAATAATTGCTTCCCATTGTGGACACTAACATAATAGACAACTCTGGCCCAGAGAGTGACTGTAAATTAAGAGTAGGCCTGCATGAAATATGCTCAATTCTGCATCTTCTCAGATACTGAAATTTCATTGTACCCCTTCTCACAATGTCACTGAATTCACCATTATCTATTTTTCTGAACAGTTTATGATGTACAATATTGTAATCCTTGACCATCAAAACATATAGTATCATGTTTGATACCCAAACTGTACTGTGACTAAACTATACGGCTATGTTTACTTTTACTTTCACTTTTAACAGAAAAGTCTCTCTCTCTCTGTCTCTCTCTCTCTCTCTCTCTCGCTCTCTCTGTCTCTCTCTCTGTCTCTCTCTCTCTCTCTCTGTCTCTCTCTGTCTCTCTCTCTCTCTCTCTCTCTCTCTCTCTCTCTCTCTCTCTCTCTCTCTCTCTCTCTCTCTCTCTCTCTCTCTCTCTCTGTCTCTCTCTCTCTCTCTCTCTCTCTCTCTCTCTCTCTCTCTCTCTCTCTCTCTCTCTCTCTCTCTCTCTCTCTCTCTCTCTCTCTCTCTCTCTCTCTCTCTCTCTCTCTCTCTCTCTCTCTCTGTCTCTCTCTCTGTCTCTCTCTCTCTCTCTCTCTCTCTCTCTCTCTCTCTCTCTCTCTCTCTCTCTCTCTCTCTCTCTCTCTCTCTCTCTCTCTCTCTCTGTCTCTCTCTCTCTCTCTCTCTCTCTCTCTCTCTGTCTCTCTCTCTCTCTCTCTCTCTCTCTCTCTCTCTCTCTCTCTCTGTCTCTCTCTCTCTCTCTCTCTCTCTCTCTCTCTCTCTCTCTCTCTCTCTCTCTCTCTCTCTCTCTCTCTCTCTCTCTCTCTCTCTCTCTCTCTCTCTCTCTCTCTCTCTCTCTCTCTCTCTCTCTCTCTCTCTCTCTCTCTCTCTCTCTCTGTCTCTCTCTCTCTCTCTGTCTCTCTCTCTCTCTGTCTCTCTCTCTCTCTCTCTCTCTCTCTCTCTCTCTCTCTCTGTCTCTCTCTCTCTCTCTCTCTCTGTCTCTCTCTGTCTCTCTCTCTCTCTCTCTCTCTCTCTCTCTCTCTCTCTCTCTCTCTCTCTCTCTCTCTCTCTCTCTCTCTCTCTCTCTCTCTCTCTCTCTCTCTCTCTCTCTCTCTCTCTCTCTCTCTCTCTCTCTCTCTCTCTCTCTCTCTCTCTCTCTCTGTCTCTCTCTCTCTCTCTCTCTCTCTCTCTCTCTCTCTCTCTCTCTCTCTCTCTCTCTCTCTCTCTCTCTCTCTCTCTCTCTCTCTCTCTCTCTCTCTCTGTCTCTCCTCTCTCTCTCTCTCTCTCTCTCTCTCTCTCTCTCTCTCTCTCTCTCTCTCTCTCTCTCTCTCTCTCTCTCTCTCTCTCTCTCTCTCTCTCTCTCTCTCTCTCTCTCTCTCTCTCTCTCTCTCTCTCTCTCTCTCTCTCTCTCTCTCTCTCTCTCTCTCTGTCTCTCTCTCTCTCTCTCTCTCTCTCTCTCTCTCTCTCTCTCTCTCTCTCTCTCTCTCTCTCTCTCTCTCTCTCTCTCTCTCTCTCTCTCTCTCTCTCTCTCTCTCTCTCTCTCTCTCTCTCTCTCTCTCTCTCTCTCTATCTTTATCTCTGAATTTGCACTGTCCATGGAGCGGACCTGTTTTACATTTCACTGCCGGTTGTATATTCTGTATATAACTGTGTGACAAATAACACATGAATGTTGTCTCCTCCTCTTTCGTACCTGTAGACGCCCTCCCTTAATATCCGAGTCCATGAAGGAGTGTGGTGTTGTTTCAGAGCACGGGAGGTGCTGCTTTACATTATCATGCAGAACTCAAGTAAGTCATTTCATACATTTCATTAATTAAAACTTTAAAAAAAAAAAAAAAAAAAAAAAAAAAACGGGTAATTTGTTAATTAAGTGGAGCGAAGTTTAAAGCAAAAAAAAAAAAAACCGCAATACAGCACTGTATTCTGAAGGGCTTGTCGTGCTCGTGTGTCATGTGTGCAGGTTTGAGTAACAGAGATTTGCTAAATCTGCAACTGATAAAAACAGCTCAAAGTTACAATAAAGCTTTCATTTAATTTCGTTTACTCACTGCACAGTTTACTTCAATTATTTTATTCCACTTCTTTATTCTTATTTTTACTTTTTTTCTTCCACTTGACTTGATTTATTTATAATTCTACAGATATATATATATATATATATATATATATATATATATATATATATAGTACTTTTTTATTCTATTTCTATTATAATTTCCTCCTTGTGTTTTTAACTGTGAATTTGCACTGTCCATGGAGCGGACCTGTTTACATTTCACTGCCGGTTGTATATTCTGTATATAACTGTGTATGTGACAAATAAAACTCTTGAATCTTGAATCTATATTAGTTACTAATATATCAACTAATGATAATTCTACAGCGTTTATTAATCTCAGTTAATGTCACTGTAACCATCTATCTTACTGATTCAGAAATTAAAATGTGTTATTACCAAACATTAACAAGGATTAGTAAATGCTGTGATTTCATGTTTGCTACATTAAATAATCTAATGTTATAACTCAAATTAGGGTGAAATGAAAGCGCATGAGATGACAACCAAGGGCCAGATTGATGTTTAATAAAAAACAAAATCTGTGTGTGTGTGTGTGTGTGTGTGTGTGTGTGTGTGTGTGTGTGTGTGTGTGTGTGTGTGTGTGTGTGTGTGTCCATCAGTGTCCTGCTGTCTGTCTGCTCTCTGGAGGAGGATGACTTCTGTTTGTCCCTCTGACGGTATGATTATTCTTTAAAGAACATATTATTCATTTATTAACACACTCGACATTTAACCCTCAAAGCACGAGTTTCTGAATGAAGATCTGTCCTGTAATAATGCAGTGTGTTTAAGTTCATCTTCATCTTTTGTTAAATCTGCAGGCAGTGTGTGTATAGAAATGGATCGTCAGTCTGAGGATGTTCCTCTCTCTGTAGAGGAGACCCGAGCAGAACCGGCCCAGAGTTCAGTGCGGCCGTGTTCATTCACACAGGAGGAGGAGTGTGAGAGATGATGATGATGATGATGAAGAGCAGCGGCTTTAAGACTCAAGACACAGATCAACTAGACATTCATATTTCTATTGACTTTGTATTCAATAGTTTCTGTGATCACTTAATAAAAGGATGATTATACAAAAATATTTCATTATTTTTTTAAACATTTCCAAGCCTTTGAAGTTTCACTGTTCAGATCTGGGTTTCCCAAACTAAAAGTATTTGATTTAATTGTTCCAGGGTCAACAAACTGTGGCACAAGTGTCTATCACTGACAAACATAAAGCAACAACCAGAGAAAAAACGAAATTATCTTATTTATCGACGAAATTATCTACGAAATTTTTTATTACATAAAAAACGAATTATCGAAAGATACACGGATCGGATTGGCTCCGCCTTCCCACGTTTGGCTGTACAGCGAGTCACTCAAAGCCAAATATGGTCGTTGCGAACTTCCTTCCTCAGGACACACTGTGTGTTTGACTGTCGCCATGGTTCAGTCTGTTCGACAATCGCTGCTCTTTTCTCTTTGGAAACCTTCTTCACTGTCGCAAGTAAGTGAATGATTTCAACATCCGACAGCACTGAATCTGTGTTGTCCTGCGGAATCGGGCTACTTTTAAACCACCCTCCCCTTCCCTTTTTAAAGGTTTGACATGTCTCATATTTGGCTGAAATGGTTTGTATTGGAATGCTTTATCCGATTTCTATTCCATCAGTGATAAAACTGCTTAACGAGACAGTAAGAAGATTTCTGTGAGGGATAAGCACTGGTAAGCTCACGCTTCCTTTATGGAAACAGACTGATTATTAGGCTACTATACAGTGAATTAAAATATCCCTGGATCATTTGTAACCAACGTTTAAACCAGTAATTTAAGGAGGCTCATGATCGCAAAATGTTAAATGGAAAAGAGAGACGGATTGGGAAGTGATCTATGTAATGCTCAGTGAAGATCTTCACTGTGAGTCTGTCTGTGACCAAATGAGCAAGAGTGCGGAAATGCGCCGTGCTCAACTCATTCGGCGATTTGCTTAATTGTGCGTCAGGTCAGTCAGTGTTGAATTATTTTGAGCAGAGCCGACCATAAAACAGTCGACATCCCGCCGCGCTGCGTATTTTGGATCAGCTCTCGGAGATTCTCCAGAGTTTTGTTAAATATGAATTCAATTTCCATTGTCTTTGTATTATTTAACTGTGCGTTGGTTTCAGGTAGGTAGAGAGCTGAGGGTTAATGGACAGGTGCTTGTTTTTATTTAAGATCGTACTGTCAGTTGATCTCTCATTATCCTAAAGCAGTGGTTAACTGTCATCCTAAACACTTTCTTTCTGTTTAAATCAGCCGATGCTTTACTCGTCGATGGGTCGCAGTTGGAGGCGAACCAGGGCGAAACTGTTACACTGCCCTTCACAATGGAGAAAGCGGAGAAAGCCGACAGACTGAGGATCACTTTTACATCAGAAACTAAGCAGAAGCGTTTGATTGCACAGCACTGTGACCCTTCTGATGGCTGTGCTGTGGTGAACACGCCCGGAGTCTCGCTGATAGTTGGAGAAGGACGTGTGTGTGTAACCCTTCAGAGAGTGAACAGCTCCAGATCAGGGATCTATGAAGCACAAGCCTTCTTTGGAGAGGACGTGTGTGCGCTGAAAGCTACACTAGTTGTCCACGGTGAGTAGCGGCGGCTAAAACTACTGTCTGACGGACAGCGGAGCCAACAGGCAGTGTGAGTGCAAGCTGCAGCAAGTTTGGTAAAAGTTTGGATATCTATCCTTCCGTACTTCATCTTGACGTTTTTTAATGAGAAAAATCAAGTTTCTTGGACAAATCATCGAGGCGTCAGGGGTGAGTGCAGATCCAGATAAGGTGGAAGCAATAAAAGTCATGAAACAACCATGTAATGTCAGCGAAATTAGGCGGTTTTTGGGAATGGTCAACCACCATGGTAAATTCTTACCACACCTGACAGAAAAAACACAGCCACTCAGAGACTTATTAAGGAAGTCCAACATGTGGGTCTGGGGATCACCTCATCAAGAGGCCTTTGAGAAAATCAAAGAGGAGCTGACAAAACCTCCAGGTTTGCTGCTGTATGATACAAACAAGGATATAGTTGTTTCAGCGGATGCCTCTTCATATGGGCTGGGTGCTGTTCTCCTTCAGAAGCAAGCAGACAACGTGTGGAAACCTGTGGCGTATGCTTCAAAGTCTCTTAGTAATACTGAGCAGCGGTACGCACAAATAGAGAAGGAGGCTCTGGCCTCCACATGGGCCTGTGAGAGGTTTGCCGAGTTTCTCATTGGGAAAAATTTCCACATCGAAACTGACCATAAACCTCTAGTTCTTCTGCTTGGCTCAAAGAAATTGGATGAACTCCCTCCACGCATTCAGCGGCTTCGTATGCGTCTGTTGAGGTTCTCATACACCATATCGCATGTGGCCGGCAAAAACATTGCAACAGCAGATGTGTTGTCTAGAGCCCCCATAAGCTGTGCAGCAGAAGGGCTTTCCGAAGAGGACATCAATCTGTATGCTGACTCTGTCATGACAAGTTTGCCAGCTACAGAAAAAAGACTCAGAGAGATCCAGAAAAACCAAGACGAGGATTCCATACTCCAGCAGCTAAAGAAATACTGTGTGTCTGGATGGCCAGATAAATTCTCAATTGACAAAGCTTTCCAGCCTTACTTGTCATTTGCAGGAGAACTGTCTGTGCAAAATGGACTATTGTTGAATGGAATCAGGATTGTAATTCCAGCATCACTCCAAGCCGAGATACTAAAGATTCAAGATTCAAGATTCAAGAGTTTTATTTGTCACATACACAGTTATATACAGAATATACAACCGGCAGTGAAATGTAAACAGGTCCGCTCCATGGACAGTGCAAATTCACAGTTAAAACACAAGGAGGAAATTATAATAGAAATAGAATAAAAAAGTACTATATATATATCTGTAGAATTATAAATAATCAAGTCGAGAGAGAGGCAAAAAAAAAAAAAAAAAAGAAGAAAGTGGAAGAAAATAATTGAAGTAGACTGTGCAGTGAGTAAACTGTAGACTTATAAATATGTGGTTAACAAATGTATAAAGAGTATAATGTGCAAACAGGTTTATAACAGGTTGTTACTCAGTAACAACAGTAACAACGAGAACAGAAAGTATAAAGAAACTATATGAGGGACATCTTGGCATAACAAAGTGCAGAGAGAGAGCTAAACAATCAGTTTAGTGGCCAGGTCTCAGTAAGGAGCTAACAAAAATGATTGAGAACTGTGACACGTGCACGTGACAGAACTAACCTCAGAGAAACAATGATGCCTAATGATTTTCCAACAAGACCATGGTCCACAGTAGGAGCGGATCTGTTTCAAAAAGACAACAAGCAGTACTTGGTCATTGTGGACTACTTTTCTAGGTTCTTTGAGGTTGCGAAACTGACGTCAACAACTTTGGATGCTGTGGTTGAACACTTCAAATCCATCTTTGCTTGTCATGGAATCCCAGAGGTGGTGCGCTCAGACAATGGACCACAGTTCGCTTCAGAGTGTTTCTGCGTGTTTGCACAGGACTGGGGTTTCAACCATGTGACGTCGAGTCCTCATTTTCCGCAAAGCAACGGACAGGCAGAGCGAGCGGTAAGGACAATTAAAAATCTCCTCAAAAAGGCAAGTGATCCCTACCTTGCACTTATGGCTTACCGTGCATCTCCTCTTGCTAATGGTTACAGTCCTGCGAGCTCCTCATGGGAAGGAAGATAAGGACACTAGTTCCTGTAATCCCGTCTCAGCTCAGTCCAAAGTGTGCAGATTTGGAAAAGCTGAAAAAGAAGGAACTGATATACAGACGTAAACAGAAACGAAATTTCCACAGAAGACACAAAGCACATGACATGACGCACTTGCAACCAGGGGAACATGTATGGGCCAAAGACATGTCTGAAAGGGGTATTGTGGTGTCTTCAGCTGGCACACCCAGATCTTATCTCATCGAGACAGCAAGGGCTACACTGAGGAGAAACAGGTTTCACCTCTCACCAGCCCCAAACGCTCCTGTGATCTCGTTTGATCTTCCGGACCTGACAGAGATACATGCATCTCCACACTCTGCAAGTTCAACTGTCACGCCAGAAAGTCAGAAGGTATACCAGCCGACCGCATAAGGTATGAGGCGATATCCTTCTAGGATTAGAGCACCTCCTGGGTATCTAAAGGACTTTGAATGTAGTTAGAGATACCCTGGATAAACACTGAGTGACCAACGGGGCAGAATAATCCCCACACTTAGTTGAAGGTTTTGGGCAGTCTACCCCATCCTTCTAGTCTAGAAAAAAAATACAGAAAATGTTGTGGTGTGATAAAAAAACCCCCCCAAAAAAACCATGTATTGTTCGAAATGTACAGAACCGTTATTTGAACCTCATTGGCTAAGAATGTTAATTGTCTAATGAGAAGATGCATATTTCTTCATTGCCAGTTTATGTTGCTACCCTAAAGGATTAAAAAAAAGAGAAGGAGTCTTATTTAGAAAAGGGGATGTAGTATTAGTTCAAGTTCAAGTTCAAGTTTATTTGTCATTACACATGTACAAGTACAGTGTAACGAAATGAAGTTTGGACCAAGCCTTCGGCCCGCAGCCGATTATTCGGGCGCCACCACACGCTCTCCAGAAATACAAGAATGCAGTTTAGCAAGCATTACATAGCAAACACAACAAAGCATAACATAACACAGTACACGTGGTCACGTGATGGGATTTTTTGTATGGAGTGGGAGAGGAGATAGATAAGGACAGGCAGATGGATGGAGGGGGGCTGGGATCGGGATCGGGTATGTATGGTGCGAGTGAGTCTGAGATTGTGTTGTGTGAGAATGTTAGCCATAACTTCAGATGTTTTCGAGTTCAGTTCTATGGTTTGTCCTTGAAGGGAGATAAGGCAGTGCACAGGGGAAGATAGCAGGCCAAGCTGTCAGGCTGAACTCCCAACCGAGAGATAGGGACAAGTGAGGCAAATACAATTTTTTAATCCATTTGATGATCTTCGGTAATTTGTCCGGATCATAATCAATCAATCAGATCTGGTCCTCAGCGTTTCGCGTCCGGTCTGTGCAGTTTCCCTAGACATTACATCCAGCCTCATGGCCAGACCGGTTACAGTCCGTAAAGTTCACCGATCTGACCCCGATGGAGCCCACTCTTCCCTGCGTATCCGCAGTCCGGACTGCGTTGTTACGGTTCAGTTCCTCAATCTGTATCACTCTCTGATCTAATTCCTTCAGACGGTCACACACAGCCCCGAAGCATTCCTTAATTTCCACAGACAGCGGCTGGGTGAATTTGCTTGTAGCTGTCTTACCAATCTTCCGATAGGTCAGGGCAATCCCAAAGCCAAAGAATAGGAACCCCGCCATCAATAATCCAATCATGTATAAATCTTCCGCATCCTCCATGGACAGAGCCTCCAGGCACAGGACTTGCCAGTTGTTCCATGCGTCCCTCACGTACCCTGCAGCAAAGGTCCCGTCCGGGCAGGTGGGTTCTCCCGGGGCACCCTTCCTTAGTGAGAAAATCGTATCGATCGCGCTAATTGACCAGTTAATCAATTCCATTTCAGTATTTTCAGGAGTCCAGCAAGCAGCGGGTCAGAGAGAAAGAGAAAAAAGTCAAAAAACCAGAGCGCCAGAGCACAGCGGGAGCAGAAAGAAAAAACACGTCTGCACTGTATGAGACAGAGGAAGGAATAAGGAATAATAGGTTATTCCACATTCCACATCTCTTTTTTGCCCCCACAGTGTCACCACCGTACGAGTGTATAAGCCTATGTGATTCAATGTCAGTTGGCCATCCAATTCAGCATTCATGTTCAGTTGACATAAATTAAGTAAATAAAGTTTATGTTAACTGATCAAATCAGTTTTAAGGCTACATAAAATGTATTATTTTCAAACTACGTATTGTACATTTCTTTAATTGTATTAAATAAAAGGCCAAACACATTTACAAACATATAGTATTGCGCTTGCGCATGAGTCAAAAGAATCTGGAGATCCTATAGACTTTTGCATGACGTTGACGAATTTGCAAAGCATATTTCTAGCAAAACAAAACGAGGTTATTAAAACAAAAACATACACGAGCCTGCCAAAACATGCAAAAATACACAGTCAGTTTAAACACATCGTAGCCTAAATCTTAAAATGGCCAAAGTTGCCGCCTTCATTTTGTTTTTGTTGTGACTGAGCATGCGCAACACAGGCATTTTCGCCTAACCGCAGCAAATTAACGCTTTATGCTGTGGTAATGAATTTCTACTAATTTCCTTGTTATTCAGAAAAATAAAATAAGAGTGCAAGCCTTAAGGGAGCTACTGATGTGTGCTTTTAAGTCAAATGAGATTTGAATGTCCCTCTAAAAGCTCTTTCCCGCTTTCACCAGTCGCTGTATTAACCTCAAGAACATCTCCTTTCAAGGCGGATTTTTTGGTATCATCTTTGTAAGTAAAGCATCTTTACAAATAAACTAGATATTTTTATTCACAAATCAACTTTTTAGAAATAAATTTGTTTTAGAAACAAATTTATAAAATATCGATATTTCCATGACAAATATTTATATACGTATAAGTGCAGAATATTGCTGTTTTTAATGTGCAAAACCATGTAAATGTATCTTGTCAATAAATTTTGTTATATGAATATTGTGTTTCATTCCTTAATTGTTTTGCCCAGTTTGAGTTTGTAATCACAAAGTGAAATCTTTTGTTGACACGGCAAGAATGAAAAGAAATGTTTGGTCACGTGATGCTCTGAGACTCAGATGCTGGTGCGTCAGGCTGTGGAATCATAGGTACTTTCACAGTTTTAAATATATATATATCAGTAAAATGTTTACATTTGAATATGAGGTGGCTAAAGTAGACCATCCAGTAATTTTAATGTCAAAGATGAGTCACCGATGGGAGTGTATTGCTGAATAAAGCGACTGATTCTCTGTTGAAGGCATGACATAACATTACATCTACAGCACCTGTATGAATATACACTTGACATTTTAAAATACACAGTCCTGTAATTAAATACCAAGCTTTGCATTCCCAAGTGTAGTTTGTGTGGAGCACATGGATATTATAATGATCAACACAAGCCACACACGATCCTAAAGTGATCTGATCAAATCTTTAAATTGGTTTGTTCAAAATAATAATAATAATAATTCCCTCAATCCCACATAATCCAGTTCTGATCTGGAGCAAACCTCCAGAATGTTTTGGTCGAACCCTTTAATTTGGGACCTTTGATCCAAAATATCAGGATTATCCTGATCCCAGCAGAAGGGAGGATTCAAGAATATGATGTAATGAAATATCAAATAATTAAATCTGCAGATATTGCAAATGTTAATATGGAGTTGATTTGAGTAACTGTTACAGTGTGAGTCGAGCTGGCGGGAGATCTGCCATTCTGGGAATAACTGGTTTGTTTTTCCATTTTTGACAGTCTCTGCACAGACCTCGCTGTTTACGGATAGCTTCCCATTCTCTCAGTATCCAAGTTTCCTGAATAACTACAGTACACCTGTAATAAATGTTTATATTCAGACTATTTTAGACTGGTTTAGGTGGCACCACTGTGCCAAAAATTAGGGACTGCAGCTTCAATGATTCAATTCCTGTACTTTTATTTAGGCTCTTATTGTAAAATAACTGTATTTTATATATTTGTTTGTGTTAAGAATGTAACTAACTTGTATTTTTCTCTCTGCGTGTCTATCCTGTCCTGTCCTATCAATACCTTTTATATCCATTTTTACTCAAACCTTTATCATGCTTATTATCATGCTTATCATGCTTACTAAATTCATCGTTATTAGTCGTCGACAGCTGTTAACTAATGTTATCAAATGATAACTTTATTATAAAGTGTTACCATAACTCGAATCATCTCAGAATCAAGCAAATCTCTTAATCCTATCACTCAGCATTATATCATTAGGTATACATTTATTCTAATTAATATTTTTGTGTAAAGTTGTAATAAATGAACATAGGCTAAATGCCTGAATGACTTATACTGGAGTTTTGCATCGCTCGATGTGATAGAAATGTATAGCAAAGTGTTTCCTCTCGACTGAGCATGAATGAGCTCCACCAGAAGTTAAACTGTGAATGAGATCAGAAAGTCAAGGCGGAGGTAAAGTCTGCACCACAAGTGACAAACCACAAGTGACAAACCACAAGTGACAAACCACAAGTGACAAACTCGCCCACAGACGCAAACCTTGCCTCGCTTAGCAAAACAAAAAGGAAGGAAGAAGAAGAAGAAAAAGAAGGGAAAAAAAGATGTTGGGGCATTCAGTGCCGTCAAACAGTAGATAGGTGTTGGCTATATACGAACCGACTGGACAGTTTGGTAAACCCAACATGATTCAATGTGGAGAATAAAGCACCCTCAACATGCATATTGTTATTTGCGTCACATCTATGAACCCTCAAATATAGGCCTATAGGCACGTGAGATCACTTTAAATCTTTATATTCTTAATCTTTAATTTAATGCAGAAATAATGCGAGTCCTGTTCATTCGCACTCAAAACGCGCATTTTGCGCAAGCTGGCATAGTATGAATTGATCGCATTTAATTGTGTATAAAATTACAGATTTTACATTCGGGCATTTGTTTTATGTTCTGCCGCCTCATATTCACATAGCTGGCCCGGCTATAGTGAAATTCAGAACAACACCGGATTAACCATTAGGCCAACTGGTCACTTCCCTTACGAAAATGTGTCAATCACAGATTACTCAGAACACAGGGAAATTAACAGATGAATTAACAGTACACATAAAACTGAAACAGTGCAAAACTAAACACAGTCCAACTCAAGCAAAAGATTAAATTGTTATCTCCCTCGTCTCTGTCAATCTTTTATGCATCACATGACTTCCACTTTGCCATGTTTGCATCAGTTTTCTGTTGTTTTCTTTACTGATCCAGTCTCTCCGAAAGAAAGAACTGGAAAAACAACTGCAGTGAATGCAGTGTCGTAACTTTGAAATTGTGTAAAGTGGGTGGGACGGGAATGAGGTTTTAACATAATGATATGTACAATAACGACTGCAGAAAAAAATAACATTACAATGTCCAGAAATCAATTTCAATAGTACACAAGTTTAATTTATGTTTAACGTGATCGTTTCATCCTTACATCTACTATATCTTAATACATGATGTGATAAGCGCATAGATTACCATAGAATGCTTGTGGTCCAGATCGGTGGTTCTCAAGCCTATCCTGGGAACCCCTCACCATTGCACATTTTGTATGTCTCCCTCATCAGACACCCAATTCAAGTCTTGCAGTCTCTACTAATGAGCTGATAAGTTGAATCAGGTGTGTTAGATGAGGGAGACATGCAAAATGTCCAGGACAGGTTTGAGAACCACTGGTCTAGTGGTAGAGTTTTTAAGCGTGTCAGAGGTTCTGAGTCCTAATCCGCCCTCGTATAGTTTTTTTTTTTTCTCATTAAAACTAAATGTGTTAATCAGTGATTCTATATCAAGAGCAGGGACACGTTAGTGTGCATCACCAGAACGAATAGAAAGGCTCCGCAATGGTGTTAAGCGATAGATTGAAGCGCTCGTCTGTGTGAAGACTGTGAACGAACACAGACAGAGAACTGATAACAGTGGCAATGAGCACTTTCAAAAACAATGCTTCTCCTCTAATTTAACACAAACGAACAAATTGCTAATCAAATGGAGATATTTCTTTCTATTAGGTATATCCGTGCTGCCCCAAAAAGTGGTGGGGACAATATAGACCCTGGCAAAAAGTGGTAGGGAGATGTCCCACCCGCCCACCCGCAAATTACGCCTATGAGTGAATGTGTAGCCGTCGCCTTGAACGGTTGTGGAGAAAATTCTGAAGCTTAAAACTTTCAGTCCAGATTACATTTTTGTGCATATCTAGAATAACAAATAACACGTTTTATGAAAGACTAAATGAAATGACTTGCATGTTGTGGAAACTATATTAGGCTACTCAACGTTGAGTCTCATGATGTCGGAAACCCTATTGTGGTGTTCCCGGTCAAAGATGACTGGCCGACAGATTACTTATAAATCTGTCATTATTCTATATAATCACCAAATATGATTTCAATCTTTTTGCCAACTTAATTTAGGACTGGTTTTGTGTTTTTGCTTTTTTGCATCTGATTAATCGTAGGCATTTTTTTTTTTTTTTTTGAGTGAAAAAGCGTTATTTATAAATCATTTTCACAATATTAAATAAAATATGAAGTAGTCATTTTATTTAGTGCTTTAATGTGTAATCAGGGTGTTTGTTGTTCCTCACCTCCAGGCATATTAATAAAGGGGCTCACATAAAGTTCTGGTTCTGGTTCTCAAAAACCCAATAGCTTATTCTCCATCGTTGCGTCTTCATGGATGAGACATGCAGATAACTACATAGTCTTCAATATAATCAGTGAACTCTTCAATAATTCTGAGTTAGACTGTAAGGACTGTTTCTAAAACTTGCAACCGAAAAGGTAAACACTGAATGTTCAACTTTCTATATTAGTTGTCAAAATAAATAATAATTGAAACCGTTCGATCATAAAATAAACTCAGTACAAAGGAAAACGTTTGTTCTCTGTTGAATCCCCATGTGCAAGAATGTGTAATCAATATTTTATTTCATGCATTTAAATATAATCAATTGATGTTTGTATACTTTACAAATTAAAGCAAAATGAGCGCCTGTCTCACATTTATTTGTGCATTAAAAAATTACATACTGAACAAACAAAAAGTTTATAACATGTTGTGGATGACGAACAATTGTATTCTAAGCTTATCTTCGTTCGATGCTGAAACATAATTCCCTTGTTGAACTGTTTCTGCATGATCGGAGAACACCCACTAATAATGTGCTTTAACATAAAGCTCATGAATATTCATGTGAGCTCCGCCCAGGCAACGGAAACTTCCCTGCTCAGCCCACAGTTTTAAGGTCATTCATGTCATCCCTCAAACTTATTGTGAACACTTCTCTGATCTGAAAGGACAGGCTTTTTAGTGCTCTCCATTTAAACTAGCAATGCAGAACTCCAACACAGGTGAGCCATTCAACTATTTAATATATGTATTTACTAAAACCTCTCACAAGAATGTGAATTTGAATACATTTATAGCATAATAATCAATGCTCAGTGATAGGATTAAGAGATTAATATAGTTTGGTAGAACCAGCGCGTTCCTCACAGGAAAACCAAACCTTTACTGTTCTGTTAATGATTACAAATAAACACTATTGTCCAGAAGATACAAACCCTAGATTTATTTTGGTAACACTTTACAATAATCTTTAATTTGATAACATTACAACACAACAGACTAACTAACGATGATGACTGAATTTATTAATCTTAGTTCATGTTAATGTGAGAAATTAAAATGTGTATCTATAAAAGTCCCTGATTGTGATTGGTCAATAGCTGTGTTTTATTCACTGTTGTAAATCCACTGTAAACCACGGCTTCTTGAGTCGTATTGCTTTAGATTATTAATTAACTTGGTTTAATAAATGCAACAACAGATGCATATTGCTCAGTGTTAGTTCATGTGAGCTAATGATGTTAAAATAATGATTACTGTAAAATGATTATGGTGCATTCCTTTTAATTACACTTTTTTTAAAAAACTTCATAATCGAGCAAGGGAAATGTATATATTTCGTCGAATCACGTGTTCATTCTCTCTCTCTCGCTCTCTCTGAAATTACTTTTTTCCTTTTTTTAATGTTTTGTTACGTTTGTGCTTGAAAATAAATCTTACTATCCTTAATTGGTCTTGTTATTTTGCATTTTAGGCTTATTTAAAGCATGTGTATTCTGCACATGTATTTGTTGCAAGTGTTTTTTTATAGATGTGTGGTAGTCACTGCGCTGCGACTGCTGAACTTTTGGGCACAGAACAATCCCGCACCCTGTCGAGGCTCTGTTATAAAGCACATGCAAAGAGCATTACTTTACTTTAACATGAATAGTTAGTATTTTGCTACCTTGAAAGCGGTAACGATATTAATTTTGATATTTGACGATAATGGCGCTCTGCTCTCGGTTATACTCATGAAGTAGAGTCAGCGTATCTCACAGCGCCATCTGCTGGTGAACATAATCACTACACGACAGCTCCTGTCACCTGCAGCTGCTCGGTGTTTCCTGGGCGCTTTTTGCAATATATCTGCGGGTTGTTGTTTTGAACGAGCTGTAAAACGGGGACATTTCCGGGGACAGAACACCAAAAACCGGGACCGTCTGGTCACCTTATTATATCACGCAATTGCGAGTTTATATCTCAGAATTCTGACTTTATATCTTGCAGTTGTGAGGAAAAAAAGTCAGAATTCTGATATAAAAAGTCGCGATTACTATTTTTTAAAAATTATTATTATTATTATTATTATTATTATTATTTAGTAGCGGAAACGGGCTTCCATAGCATAGAGATCGATGTAAGGTTCAAACTCATATTCGATGCAAAACACCGTTTGTGAGTTCTTGTTTTTAATGTTGATAATATTATACAAGCAAGACTGCAAATCCAAATGTCCACAGGATTGCAAACGTGACACTGATGTTATACAACAGTTCAACAAACAAAGGGGTAATATTAAGTAATGTTCATTTTGAACACAGTATTGTCAGTATTTGCGCAGTCACACACAGCGGTGCTTCGTGAGTCACTGATTCATCGATGTGTCACGGATGAATGAATGACTCGATGACTCGATGACTCGCATTAGACAGGGACTTACGTCATCACTTTTCACATTTTTATCATCATTGCAGGATGCATTGCATCTCTTTATTGAACTTTTTTTTAAATATATATTTATTTAAAACATTATTAATGTTGTAAAGGTATTTATAAAGATAAACATGCACTGGAAAGTCAATTTAGAGGGCAAATATTGTCTGGTGGAAGAGATGTGTTACACAGAAGGATGGTAAATGCCATCCTAAAGGTTTGGGAACAACATTGCTGTTAGTTCATGTGAGCTGTCTTTATAATGTCTTTATTGTAAAATTATTATAACAGGTTTATTATTTTCCGCCTCTTCCCTTCTCTTCACTTCTCAAAAGCGGAAGTGGCGCGCATTAGTCATTTTTACGTTCCTGTTAGAAATCCGGATTATTGCTCCAGACTGCACTACAGTGAGAACAAAAAGGAAGTTATTCTCCAACATTATCAAGAAGTCAGTCATCCCACTGAGCAAAGGGACGTCTCTTCCCCGTCCAGAAGTCTAGACCGCCAAGCACGACTGACTCTGCCTCGCAGGTAGACAGTAACCTATACGAGGTGTGCAAACGAGCCGCGGCAAAGCTGGGTCTAGCTTGGCCCGGGGCGCAAGATGCGGAGGAATCTGAGAGGGACCTTTATGATGGAAGAAGGCTGCCGCCCGCTCAACCCACAGCTAGACAACTCCTGCCCGCCGTGCCCGCTTGCATGAAAGAGATGTCTCGCCATTGGTGCAGCCCCTTTAAGAGCAAGCTCCCGGCCAAGGGACATTCGAAGCTGGAGATTCAGGGGATGGGAGAGCTGGGGTTGACCGGACCCCCAGCGGTAGAGTCTTCAGTGGCCTACCATCTCCATCCGAATCGACGCTCTATTTCCGCCTCCTCGCAGATTTCGCTGCCGAGCAAGATGGAACGTCTCAACGCGTCCGTCTATCAGCGTATGTATAAATACGCGGCACAGTCAGTGTGCTCGCTGAATGCAGTGACTTTACTGTCAGCATATCAGGCAGAGATTCTGGAGGAGATGGGGCGACAGCTGGATACAGGAGTGCCGAACCCAGCACTTTGGGACGAAATATGTGTGGTGAACGATTTAATTCTCCGCTCTTCCCGTGGAGCGGTTCAGGGGTGTGGCCGCGTGATGGGCCTGGCCGTGTCAGGTGAGAGAGCGTTATGGCTAAACCTGTCAGGACTGAGTGATGCTCAGAAAGCGGAGGTGATGGACGCTGCATATGACCCAACCAAAGGTCTGTTCGGTCCAGCTCTCGAAAAAATGAGAGAAACCAGCACCCTCAGAAAACAAGAGGATGAAGCTTTCAACCTCTGTCTTCCACGCAAGCCAGCACAACGACCACCCGCTCAGCCAGCGCGACAGAGCTTTACAGCATCCGCTGCGGCGAGAGGGAGACAGACGGGGGCTAGAAACATGAGACCCACTCCCAGCGGACAACAAACTGGCCAACGTCCAAGGTCGGATGGCTCCGGACCATGGGGAAAGCATTCATTTGCTGCCGCGGCGGCCCACCCCGAGGAACGGAAGAAAAAGCGTGCGACCTGACACGCGCACGTTCCCCTGCACTTCTCTCTCCGCCTGAAAAGAGAAGGAGGGTTTCCAGCCCAGTTCTGAGTTCAGTAAGGGCTCTCACTGTAAGTTCTGCTCAGGTTCAAAAACACGAGGAAATTGTTCAACAGTGTCACCAAGCACTCACACGGTGTTTTCAAACGCCTGTCAGTTCAGGGGAATTCACAATAAAGAATGCACTATCGCATCCAAGCCACGAGCTAAGGGCGAGGTGCTCCCCATTTTCAAAATACAAATCAATAAATGTTTCAATATCGCAGCCAGGCAGACAGCCGAGGGCGATATTTCACATAAATCCCAAAATAGTAGATCGCGCCTCCCTAGCGTCACCACTAGGGAGAGCGCACACTCTTCCAGTGGGGGCCAGCACAGAGACGGTAATGACGTCATCAAGGTGCGCTCCCGAGGAAGAAGTATACAGGGGACCTCTTGCGCCCTGCATACTCAACTGGCGCGTATGCGCAGCACACCCGTGGGTTTTAAACACGATTTCACGGGGGTACAGACTTCAATTTGCCATGAAACCACCCAGATTCAATGGTATGATAGTCTCAGTGGCCAAGGGAGAGTCAGCTCGCGTCCTGGCAGCCGAGATCAACACCCTTTTAGACAAAAGAGCGATCAGAGTGGTGCCAGAGGAAGCGAGCTGTCAGGGTTTTTACTCCCGTTACTTTGTGATCCCAAAGAAGGGGAGCACGGCCCTGCGTCCAATCTTAGATCTTCGGGTGTTAAACAAGCACCTAAGAAAGCACTCATTCAAAATGCTGTCACACAAATCGCTTTGTCGGGCAATCCACAAAAACGACTGGTTCGTGACGATAGATCTGTCAGATGCATATTTTCACATAGACGTTTACCCGTCTCACAGACAATATCTCAGGTTTGCATACCGAGGCACTGCTTACGAGTATCAAACTATTCCGTTCGGGCTGTCTTTAGCTCCGAGGGTTTTCAGCAAATGCGTGGAAGCGGCTCTATTCCCATTGAGAAACAACGGGATAAGGATATTGTCTTACATAGACGATTATCTGATATGTTCCTCGTCAAGAGAGCAAGCGATCAGAGACGCAGACATGGTGTTAATTCATCTCAAGAACTTGGGATTCAGAATAAACATGAAAAAGAGCCGTTTAGAGCCCTCTCAATACACAGAATACCTGGGGCTCAGTGTAAACTCCCTCTCTTATCGAGTCACTCTGACAGAGGGGAGAATCAAATCTTTCACTCAGTGTCTCTCCCGTTTTCAGATGGGGACAGTTGTCCCGTTCAGACTGTGCTTACGGATGCTGGGTCTAATGGCCTCAGTGATTTCGGTAGTACAGCTGGGACTTCTCATAATGAGAGATTTTCAGCGCTGGGTCGCGCATCTGCGTCTGTGTCCTCGGCGACATCTCAGTCGACCGGTGAGAATAACTCAGGTGTGCGTCAGGGCGCTCAGACAGTGGGAAAGCCCCGCGACGCTCAGAACGGGGATTCCCTTGGGGGCGGTGACGTCAAGAGTTACTATGACGACGGACGCCTCACTGAAAGGCTGGGGAGCAACGCTGATGGGCAGAGCTGTAAATGGCGTGTGGGCTCCACATCTGATTCACAAGCACATAAATTACTTGGAGTTGCTAGCTGTGTTTCTAGCGCTGAAACATTTTTTGGGCTTCTTAAAGGGCCAGCACGTGTTGGTGAAAACAGACAATTCAACAGTAGTTGCCTATATCAATCGGCAGGGGGGCACACGCTCTCTTCAACTACATCAGTTAGCAAAAGAGCTAATCATGTGGTGCAACTCAAGGCTTTTATCCATCCGAGCAACCCATGTTCCAGGAATACTGAACAGGGGAGCAGATCTACTGTCCAGAGGAAATCCTCTGTACGGAGAGTGGAAACTTCATCCACAGGTGGTGAAGTAGATATGGCAGAGGTACGGTCAGGCTGCCGTAGATCTCTTTGCCTCGCAGGAAAACGCCCAATGTCCTCTTTATTTCTCTCTAGCGGACGAAAAAGCACCATTGGGTATGGATGCACTAGCTCACCCATGGCCAAACGTCCTGCTGTACGCATTTCCTCCTCTGAGCCTGATTTCACCTACGCTAGCCAGAGTGAGGGAGGTGGGGTTGTCACTCATTCTGATAGCTCCACATTGGACATCCAGACATTGGGTGGCAGGGATAGTTCAACTGCTCTCAGGCCAGCCGTGGCCCCTTCCTCCCCGGAGGGACCTTTTGTCTCAGGCGGGGGAAATTTACCATCCTCACCCAGACAGGATAGCTCTCTGGGCCTGGCCCGTGAGAGGGGGAATTTGAGTGCAGCAGGTCTGCCTCCATCAGTCATACACACTATACAGTGTGCCAGAGCTGTTTCTACTCGCTCGCTTTATACCAATAAATGGCGAGTCTTTGAAGAATGGTGTGAGAAAAGCCATATTGTCCCTTTTCTATGCTCAGTATTATGTTTTCTCCAGGATTTGCTGGATAAAGGAAGGGCCTTTTCAACTTTGAAGGTATATTTAGCAGCGATTTCTGCTTGTCATGTCGGGTTTGGGGACAAAACACCAGGCCAGCACCCTTTAATAAGTCGTTTTATGAAGGGGGCATGACGTAAGAGGCCAGTGACCAGGAAGATGGTCCCTTTGTGGGATTTATCTACGGTTCTAGAGGCCCTTTGTCAACACCCTTTTGAGCCATTAGAAGGCATAGGGTTGAAGTTTCTCTCTCTCAAAACTGCACTGCTTGTAGCGCTGGTTACAGCTAAGCGTGTGAGTGACTTACAGGCCCTGTCGGTCAGCCCATCATGTTTGCAGTTTTCTCCAGGGTTCACAAAGGTTTCCTTTTGCCCTAACCCTGCTTTCATACCTAAAGTGGTAGATTCATCTTATAGATGTCATACTACGGAACTTACAGCTTTCCACCCTCCTCCGTTTTCTTCTCTGGAGGATCGGCGATTGAATTCATTGTGTCCAGTACGTGCACTTCATGCATATGTGGAGAGGACAGCAGGTTTCAGAAAAGATGACCAGCTTTTTGTGTCTTGGGCTACTCCTCACAAGGGGAAGCCGTTGTCACGTCAGCGACTGTCCCACTGGATTGTGGACGCTATTTCTCTAGCATATAAATGCAGAGGATCTCAGCCTCCTGAGGGCTTAAGGGCCCACTCCACTAGGGGCATGGCTACATCATGGGCCCTGCTTAAGGGGGTGTCGGTTCAGGATATCTGTGCTGCAGCAAGTTGGGCTACGCCGCACACTTTTGTGCGGTTTTACAGACTAAATGTATCTGAGCCACCGCTAGCACATGCTGTGCTAGGAGCCGACAGGTCAGGACCCTCGTAATTTGTACAGCGTAAATATATCTCCCATAGTGAAACACCGAGCGAAGTTAGAAAAAGAACGATGGGTTACTTAACGTAACCCCAGGTTCTTTGATAACAGAGTGAGGTGTTTCACCATCACTTCCCTCCTTGCACAGGAACGGGAAGAAATCTCTCTATAATGAGTTTGGGAGGGGTCGACCTGAGTGATATTGGTGGGGGCGGAGCCTGATCACAGGTCGACCTGTCTGTCTAAGACAGACGTGGTGTCATAAGAGCTTCCGTAGTTGGTCACGCCCAAAGCGATTCCCATAGTGAAACACCTCACTCTGTTATCAAAGAACCTGGGGTTACGTTAAGTAACCCATCGTTTGTTGGGATACCTTAAAGATTTACAAACAAAAGACTGAGAATTACATTTAGTTTTCACATCACATTCTACACAACACACTAAACAATAAGTTGTCACATTTCTGTCCTGTCTTGTTGAGCACATGTGGTGTTTTGGTTATGTCATGTCTCCTGTCCTGACCCCGCCCCTCTTGTTAGCTCATTATTGATTATTTGCCCCACCTGTCTTCCCTCATTACCTGCCTTGTGTGCTATCTATTTAGTCTCCTTGTGTTTGCTGTGCTGTGCTGGTTCGTTTTCTTCTGTTCAGTGTTTGATGGCTCTCATGTGCCTGACCCTGGTATTTTTGTCTTTAGTTGAGTTTGGTTTTCCCCATAGTGGGTGTTTTTGTTCATTTTATTTTATTATTTAAATAAACCTCCTTCTTCCTGCAACTGAGTCCTCACTCCCTTTCCTGACATAAGTAAAGGATCTTCCTCTCCGTGTCTCCAAATATATTAGAAATTCCTCTTTAAAAAACAATAATAGTGGAGGAATTTTGAAACAAATAGGAACACATCTGTGTATGTGAAATTTCAACAAAAGCAAATTGGTTATTAGGCCTACATAATACCTTTTTTATATTTTATTAAACCGTTCACGTGCTAATGAAAATGCGTATCTATAGCACGAATTGTATTTATCGTGCGATTTATGTCAAAGTGAGTTTTTACGTGCATATGCACATTAAAAACTAATGTTGGCGTATAAATCGCACGATAAATACAATACATTCGTGCTACAGTTTCCCATGACAGCATCAGTTTTGCAGGTTTTCTTTGTTGCATCGCAACCGTTTCTGTCTCTATCTTGCATATTTAGAATCCCCAACATTAAACCTGTTCTTAAAAATTCTTTTGCAGGGTATTTATGATTCATAATTTTAAAGTGCACCTCTTTACATAGGAAATGAAAGGAAATTGGTCCTGATTTCACACACTTCTTTCTTCTCAAAATGATGGAATATACTTTACGGGTCCTGGGAAACATTGTTATAATAAACAATTCCTCAAAAAAAAGAAGAAAAAAAAAAGATTCCTACTGTAGTGAATCCCCAGCGTGCTTTTTCTTCTTCTTCTTCTTCTTCTTCGATTCTTCATCCCGCGCTAGCGAGGCAGTGTGTGCATCTGAATCTGCAGTAAATCTTCGTGTGTGTGTTTGTGGTTTTGACTTTTTTTTGACTGTTGGTGACTTTGTGGTTTGTCACTTGTGGTTTGTCACTTGTGGTTTGTCACTTGTGGTTTGTCACTTGTGTTTGTCACTTGTGGTGCAGACTTTACCTCCGCCTTGACTTTCTGATCTCATTCACAGTTTAACTTCTGGTGGAGCTCATTCATGCTCAGTCGAGAGGAAACACTTTGCTATACATTTCTATCACATCGAGCGATGCAAAACTCCAGTATAAGTCATTCAGGCATTTAGCCTATGTTCATTTATTACAACTTTACACAAAAATATTAATTAGAATAAATGTATACCTAATGATATAATGCTGAGTGATAGGATTAAGAGATTTGCTTGATTCTGAGATGATTCGAGTTATGGTAACACTTTATAATAAAGTTATCATTTGATAACATTAGTTAACAGCTGTCGACGACTAATAACGATGAATTTATTAGACTAATCTTAGTTAATGTCAACATCTAGCCTACTGATTCAGAAAATAAAATTAATATTTTGTATTACCTAACATTAACAAGGATTAATAATTGCTCATTGTTAGTTCATGTTTGCGAATGCAAATGCATTAAATAGCCTTAAATATTATAACTGTACTCAATAGATGGCGCTAAACTGTCAGTGTGTGTGTGTGTGTGTGTGTGTGTGTGTGTGTGTGTGTGTGTGTGTGTGTGTGTGTGTGTGTGTGTGTCCATCAGTGTCCTGCTGTCTGTCTGCTCTCTGGAGGAGGATGACTTCTGTTTGTCCCTCTGACGGTATGATTATTCTTTAAAGAACATATTATTCATTTATTAACACACTCGACATTTAACCCTCAAAGCACGAGTTTCTGAATGAAGATCTGTCCTGTAATAATGCAGTGTGTTTAAGTTCATCTTCATCTTTTGTTAAATCTGCAGGCAGTGTGTGTATAGAAATGGATCGTCAGTCTGAGGATGTTCCTCTCTCTGTAGAGGAGACCCGAGCAGAACCGGCCCAGAGTTCAGTGCGGCCGTGTTCATTCACACAGGAGGAGGAGTGTGAGAGATGATGATGATGATGATGATGATGATGAAGAGCAGCGGCTTTAAGACTCCAGACACAGATCAACTAGACATTCATATTTCTATTGACTTTGTATTAAATAGTTTCTATGATCACTTATTAAAAGGATGATTACAAAAACAAAGTTTCATTAATTTTCATCATTTCCACGTATTATTTATACGCATTTTCGTGAGCCGGCCGCTATACTCACGCATGCGTCCCCCGGCAGATAGGCCTATACGGAATCGCCGAACAGGGTAAACGCAACAAGATTAAATGATTAAAGCACGCTCAAAACTTAAAAAAATTATGTATTTGTTATAGCCTAATCGTCACATTTATTAGCGTCGCCCTCATATAGCCTATAGGCCTATATGCTACTGTTATGAGCTCACAATATAGGCTAATGCACAAATCAAATCAATCTTTATCTTTAATTTGATGCACAAATACATGCGAATCCTGTAAAAACGCGACGTTTTGCTTTCTGGCATTTGCGCTGCCGCCTTATTCACATTTTTACACATGCGGGATTTAAAAGAGAACATATTTTTTTCCTTTGCAATGAGCTTAATTTACGTATGTTATAATTGCAGTTGCAAGTTTTGAAAAAAAAAAAAAAATCTAATTCACTCAGTATAGGCCATGCCTGACTTAAACCACAGCCGCTACCTCGATTACAGTTAAGTACTATTACTTGTATTCATTTGTGTTATAGGCACTAAAACGGTCAAACTCATTTTTAATGAATGTCAACCTAATTCTGGGAAAAGACACATTTACTGATGTTGTTGCATCATATTCAAGTTAACCTCAAAAGTGTGTAAGTATGACCTTATCATGAAAACTATAAGATTATGTCTTTCCACAGCTTTTTAGGGTTCCTGTTTCCTCCTACATGATATCACATCAATGAGGGCAACCAATCTTGATGATGTGGTCTCATAGCTAGGGCTCATGGGCTTTTTATTTTCACTCATTAGGCAAGAAAATAAACCCATCTGACCTTATGCCCCCATCACCCTTAATTCGCCCTATAGCATGCACTAATAGTGAGCGATATTATTATTATTATTTACAGCTTTTAAACTTGTTAGTTAATAAAATGCTAGCTCTCTCTCTCTCGCTAACTCTACTAACTAGAGTTAGTAGACATGGGGTGGGTTGCACCAGTAAGCATTAAATTAAGCACAGTTTAGAGCTAATATAGACTGTTTATCTAGGCTTTATTTTAAATCGAGATGTGTTGCACACCTACATTTTAAACCCAGATTAACAAATCGGGATTAGAATTTAACATGAGATTAAAACCTCCATTTACGATTGATTTTCTCCGCCATGATGGATTCGCCATTGAGAGCAACAATGGTAATAATAATCCATTTCCTTCTTTATCTCTCCCTTGCCCAATTAGCTCTTACCGATAAAGAAAATAACTTTATAAAGAGCTACGCAGAGAGACAAGTGAAGTATGCTAATGTTTAAGTGTGTTAATTCACGATTGAAGAGTATATTTGAGTGTTTATCATGATTAAATGTGTTCAGTTATCATTAATGTCATCTTGTTCTATTTATTTGCATAGAACTTATAATAAAATGCTCTAAACTGTTATTCAATTCTTGTATATGTATTTCTGTATTACTCTGGAGAGTGAAGTGAAGTTGAGTTATTTAACCAGTCAGAAGAGAAACACCAGTCAAAGCTGTGGGAAAATACAAGTGGGACAAAATAACAAACATTTTCTTAAAATACAGAGATATTAAAGGAATGAATTCAGCAGTCTCTCATCTCATCCACACACAGCATGAACACAATGACTGATTTATTAATACTGCACACACACTAGACTTCAACGCAACAAGAGTCATTTGATCAACAATCTGACTAAAAACTAAACTGTGCTTAAAAAGGTACCGTGGTGATATTATGAATACATTGTGAAGAAATCTGTCAGTTTGGCAGGTTCTTTGGCTTCAAAGGTAACGTTCAAACTGTCCGTCCAAATCCAAATGATCGTCTTCCATTTTCTTCTGCATTGGTGTCGGAGGCCAAAACACATTTTACAACATGGGCCTGGTTTCACAGACGGGGTTTAGATTAAGCCAGGATTAGACCTCAGTTCAGTTATTTCAGTAGCTTTTATAAACGTGCAAAACATGAAAGAACATTAGTGTGGGCATCTCGAGACAAAACAATGGCACGGATATATTTTAAGATGCTTTCAGTTAAAACCGCTCAAACATGCATTTATTCTGGGACTAGCTTTAGCCTGTTTTAAGTCACTCGGGTATCTGTGAGAAGAGATTCAGCGTTTTCTTCACAGCCGTTCACGGCGACGGCTACACAATCACTGCTACTGGATCCCAGTTCTTTCTTTTGAAAACACGGGATCTGTGAAGAAAACAACAGAAAACTGAGTTTAGAGGAAAAATCATCATTTGAGATTGACACAGATCGACGACAGCAGCCAGGCTTCAGATCGTTTGAGGGATATAGAAGTCCTGAGGGCGACATCAAAACTGTCCTGGGTTCAGATGCTGCTTTCAGTGGTAAAATTAAAAATGTATGAGTTCTAAAATGATTTTTTTTTAAGAGTTGCTCCTAAATGTCCACGTTAGTAGCCGAAAGATTTTGGTGAATACAGACTCAGATTATCAGAAGCTCAGCAATGCTCATATTCATTGATAAAAGAATAAATGTAATTTATACCTGCCCTCCTGCGTTTCCAGAAGCAAACGCCCCCCAAGATGACAAGAGGGATTGTCAGGAAAGTCAGGAGCCAGAGGAGGTCAGAGGTCAGAGGTTTTGGGGTGGAGGAGTGTGGTGGAGCGATAGTGGAGGAAAATGATGCTTCTGTAGACAAAAACACGAAGAGAAACCAGAGAGGATCACGATCAACTCTTAACTAAGTACCACATGTATTTGGCAAAGACCCCTCAGTTTCACAGATTCTGTGTTTTGTTTTTGCTGTCGCCACTTTTCTTCAAATATTAAGATATGCTTCAAATAGGCTATTAAAATATCAGTGATGCTGCCATCACTCGCTGTTTGAAAGAGATGGAAGAAGAGGGAGAAAAGAGAGGAGAGTTTATGACAGGCAATGCGGGCGTTTTTGAAAGGATGCTGGTTTTTATGCAGAGAGCAGGGGTGGGGGGGAAGTTAGGACGATTCTAAGGGCCACGTTTGGGGCCCCCAGAGATCGGTTTTATTAGTAGTAACAGTACTAGTAGTAATGATATAGGAATTAAAAATGTATAATCTACCGAAGAGTAACAAATAAAACTAAACTGCAAAATTACAGTTTACAGTTTTCTATTCCCTGCATAGCTCCGCCCATTCTCCACTAGACACTAGACACTAGATAGTCACTGAGTGGGATCAGATGGTAAACTGACAAATTAACGATGTCTTCGAGTTTGACAAAGAAGTATAAGTCCGGTCATCAAAACCAGAGAGAGAGAGAAGAGAGAGAGAGAGAGAGAGAGAGAGAGAGAGAGAGAGAGAGAGAGAGAGAGAGAGAGAGAGAGAGAGAGAGAGAGAGAGAGAGAGAGAGAGAGAGAGAGAGAGAGAGAGAGAGAGAGAGAGAGAGAGAGAGAGAGAGAGAGAGAGAGAGAGAGAGAGAGAGAGAGAGAGAGACAGAGAGAGAGAGAGAGAGAGAGAGAGAGAGAGAGAGAGAGAGACAGAGAGAGAGAGAGAGAGAGAGAGAGAGACAGAGAGAGAGAGAGAGAGAGAGAGAGAGAGAGAGAGAGAGAGAGAGAGAGAGAGAGAGAGAGAGAGAGAGAGAGAGAGAGAGAGAGAGAGAGAGAGAGAGAGAGAGAGAGAGAGAGAGACAGAGAGAGAGAGAGAGAGAGAGAGAGAGACAGACAGAGAGAGAGAGAGAGAGAGAGAGAGAGAGAGAGAGAGAGAGAGAGAGAGAGAGAGAGAGAGAGAGAGAGAGAGAGAGAGAGAGAGAGAGAGAGAGAGAGAGAGAGAGAGAGAGAGAGAGAGAGAGAGAGAGAGAGAGAGAGAGAGAGAGAGAGAGAGAGAGAGAGAGAGAGAGAGAGAGAGAGAGAGAGAGAGAGAGAGAGAGAGAGAGAGAGAGAGAGAGAGAGAGAGAGAGAGAGAGAGAGAGAGAGAGAGAGAGAGAGAGAGAGAGAGAGAGAGACAGAGAGAGAGAGAGAGAGAGAGAGAGAGAGAGAGAGAGAGAGACAGAGAGAGAGAGAGAGAGAGAGAGAGAGAGAGAGAGAGAGAGAGAGAGAGAGAGAGAGAGAGAGAGAGAGAGAGAGAGAGAGAGAGAGAGAGAGAGACAGAGAGAGAGAGAGAGACAGAGAGAGAGAGAGAGAGAGAGAGAGAGAGAGAGAGACAGAGAGAGAGAGAGAGAGAGAGAGAGAGAGAGAGAGAGAGAGAGAGAGACAGAGAGAGAGAGAGAGAGAGAGAGAGAGAGAGAGACAGAGAGAGAGAGAGAGAGAGAGAGAGACAGAGAGAGAGAGAGAGAGCAGAGAGAGACAGAGAGAGAGAGAGAGACGGGCAGACAATTATTTACCCAGTTCTCTGAAAGTATTCGGTAGGCTATATGTTTAATCGCGGAGTTTCCTTTACTGTAATGTTAGCGCTAGTTGCGTAGCCAACCGCTGCATGCTAGTCTGTTTAATAGGTTACGGTTTTCACCGCTGAAAATTACATTTTGGCTTTTGTAAATGTGACTTAGCCTGTATAATGCATTTAACGTCAAATAATCTGAAAAAGGCACTAAAAGCTTTCTACTGATGGATATATTTCTCATGTCAGTCTGTGCGTCATAGTTGTGGTTATTGTTTTGTGAGCCAGAAAGATGTTCAACAAGGAGACGGAGATCAGAAAGCGCATCCTGTGGTTTTCTTTAGTTTTCAAAGGCATGCCATTTTGTAGTCATCTGTAATGTACACAAATAAAAAAATAGTCACTTTACCGTTTTGAATGATGTCCTCTTCTGTATGAGCATAAATAACAGAAGCAGGTATTGTGCTATTTAACACAGATCAAGTTACTTAAACGCGACAACCTCCCGGGCTTTCGCAGTACCAGCCACACTTGACAGCGTGATGGAAATGAGACGCGACGGGAATCACATTGTGATGTCATTTATCTCCCTGCTGGCTGAATTGGACAAGCTGAAGCAATGGCCCTGAGTGTGGCATGTGATGCTGTGTTCAACTGTGACAAGAGCGACATCCCCGTAACGGAAATGAACCATGGTTTTACTACAAATAAAGCCAAAAAAACATGGTTACTACACTTTTACTACAATAACACATGGTTATTTTTCGTAAGGGTCGGTCCTTTACTAGGCGAGCCTTAAGACTGACCCTCAGTTTGTGACAGCTGAAACGGATTTTGTGAAATCGCCGATCACCCTTAAAAAACTTCAAGATGAAGTACGGAAGGATAGATATCCAAACTTTTACCAAACTTGCTGCAGCTTGCACTCACACTGCCTGTTGGCTCCGCTGTCCGTCAGACAGTAGTTTTAGCCGCCGCTACTCACCGTGGACAACTAGTGTAGCTTTCAGCGCACACACGTCCTCTCCAAAGAAGGCTTGTGCTTCATAGATCCCTGATCTGGAGCTGTTCACTCTCTGAAGGGTTACACACACACGTCCTTCTCCAACTATCAGCGAGACTCCGGGCGTGTTCACCACAGCACAGCCATCAGAAGGGTCACAGTGCTGTGCAATCAAACGCTTCTGCTTAGTTTCTGATGTAAAAGTGATCCTCAGTCTGTCGGCTTTCTCCGCTTTCTCCATTGTGAAGGGCAGTGTAACAGTTTCGCCCTGGTTCGCCTCCAACTGCGACCCATCGACGAGTAAAGCATCGGCTGATTTAAACAGAAAGAAAGTGTTTAGGATGACAGTTAACCACTGCTTTAGGATAATGAGAGATCAACTGACAGTACGATCTTAAATAAAAACAAGCACCTGTCCATTAACCCTCAGCTCTCTACCTACCTGAAACCAACGCACAGTTAAATAATACAAAGACAATGGAAATTGAATTCATATTTAACAAAACTCTGGAGAATCTCCGAGAGCTGATCCAAAATACGCAGCGCGGCGGGATGTCGACTGTTTTATGGTCGGCTCTGCTCAAAATAATTCAACACTGACTGACCTGACGCACAATTAAGCAAATCGCCGAATGAGTTGAGCACGGCGCATTTCCGCACTCTTGCTCATTTGGTCACAGACAGACTCACAGTGAAGATCTTCACTGAGCATTACATAGATCACTTCCCAATCCGTCTCTCTTTTCCATTTAACATTTTGCGATCATGAGCCTCCTTAAATTACTGGTTTAAACGTTGGTTACAAATGATCCAGGGATATTTTAATTCACTGTATAGTAGCCTAATAATCAGTCTGTTTCCATAAAGGAAGCGTGAGCTTACCAGTGCTTATCCTCACAGAAATCTTCTTACTGTCTCGTTAAGCAGTTTTATCACTGATGGAATAGAAATCGGATAAAGCATTCCAATACAAACCATTTCAGCCAAATATGAGACATGTCAAACCTTTAAAAAGGAAGGGGAGGGTGGTTTAAAAGTAGCCCGATTCCGCAGGACAACACAGATTCAGTGCTGTCGGATGTTGAAATCATTCACTTACTTGCGACAGTGAAGAAGGTTTCCAAAGAGAAAAGAGCAGCGATTGTCGAACAGACTGAACCATGGCGACAGTCAAACACACAGTGTGTCCTGAGGAAGGAAGTTCGCAACGACCATATTTGGCTTTGAGTGACTCGCTGTACAGCCAAACGTGGGAAGGCGGAGCCAATCCGATCCGTGTATCTTTCGATAATTCGTTTTTTGTGAGAGAGAGCAGACAGACAGCAGGACACTGATGGAACACACACACACACACACACACACACACACACACACACACACACACACACACACACACACACACACACACACACACACACACACACACACACAGATTTTGTTTTTTATTAAACATCAATCTGGCCCTTGGTTGTCATCTCATGCGCTTTCATTTCACCCTAATTTGAGTTATAACATTAGATTATTTAATGTAGCAAACATGAAATCACAGCATTTACTAATCCTTGTTAATGTTTGGTAATAACACATTTTAATTTCTGAATCAGTAAGATAGATGGTTACAGTGACATTAACTGAGATTAATAAACGCTGTAGAATTATCATTAGTTGATATATTAGTAACTAATATAGATTCAAGATTCAAGAGTTTTATTTGTCACACACACAGTTATATACAGAATATACAACCGGCAGTGAAATGTAAACAGGTCCGCTCCATGGACAGTGCAAATTCACAGTTAAAACACAAGGAAGAAATTATAATAGAAATAGGATAAAAAAACTATATATATATATATATCTATATGTTGAATTATAAATAATCAAGTAGAAGAAAAAAGTAAAAATAAGAATAAAGAAGTGGAATAAAATAATTGAAGTAAACTGTGCAGTGAGTAAACGATTAAATTAAATGAAAGCTTTATTGTAACTTTGAGCTGTTTTTATCAGTTGCAGATTTAGCAAATCTCTGTTACTCAAACCTGCACACATGACACACGAGCACGACAAGCCCTTCAGAATACAGTGCTGAAATGTATGAAATGACTTACTTTTTTGCGTGTGTGTGTGTGTGTGTGTTGCTCAGAGACAAGAGACACTCCTTCAGAGAGGATATTAGAGAGCTTCAGAGAGAGAGAGAGAGTGAGAGAGAGAGAGACAGAGAGAGAGAGAGACAGAGAGAGAGAGAGAGAGAGACAGAGAGAGAGAGAGAGAGAGAGAGACAGAGAGAGAGAGAGAGAGAGAGAGAGAGAGACAGAGAGAGAGACAGAGAGAGAGAGAGAGAGAGAGAGAGAGAGAGAGAGAGAGAGAGAGAGAGAGAGAGAGAGAGAGAGAGAGAGAGAGAGAGAGAGAGAGAGAGAGAGAGAGAGAGAGAGAGAGAGAGAGAGAGAGAGAGAGAGAGAGAGAGAGAGAGAGAGAGAGAGAGAGAGAGAGAGAGAGAGAGAGAGAGAGAGAGAGACAGAGAGAGAGAGAGAGAGAGAGAGAGAGAGAGAGAGAGAGAGAGACAGAGAGAGAGAGAGAGAGAGAGAGAGACAGAGAGAGAGAGAGAGAGAGAGAGAGAGAGAGAGAGAGAGAGAGAGAGAGAGAGAGAGAGAGAGAGAGAGAGAGAGAGAGAGAGAGAGAGAGAGAGAGACAGAGAGAGAGAGAGAGAGAGAGAGAGAGAGAGAGAGAGAGAGAGAGAGAGAGAGAGAGAGAGAGAGAGAGAGAGAGAGAGAGAGAGAGAGAGAGAGAGAGAGAGAGAGAGAGAGAGAGAGAGAGAGAGAGAGAGAGAGAGAGAGAGAGAGAGAGAGAGAGAGAGAGAGAGAGAGAGAGAGAGAGAGAGAGAGAGAGAGAGAGAGAGAGAGAGAGAGAGAGAGAGAGAGAGAGAGAGAGAGAGAGAGAGAGAGAGAGAGAGAGAGAGAGAGAGAGAGAGAGAGAGAGAGAGAGAGAGAGAGAGAGAGAGAGAGAGAGAGAGAGAGAGAGAGAGAGAGAGAGAGAGAGAGAGAGAGAGAGAGAGAGAGAGAGAGAGAGAGAGAGAGAGAGAGAGAGAGAGAGAGAGAGAGAGAGAGAGAGAGAGAGAGAGAGAGAGAGAGAGAGAGAGAGAGAGAGAGAGAGAGAGAGAGAGAGAGAGAGAGAGAGAGAGAGAGAGAGAGAGAGAGAGAGAGAGAGAGACAGAGAGAGAGAGAGAGAGAGAGAGAGAGAGAGAGAGAGAGAGAGAGAGAGAGAGAGAGAGAGAGAGAGAGAGAGAGAGAGAGAGAGAGAGAGAGAGAGAGAGAGAGAGAGAGAGAGAGAGAGAGAGAGAGAGAGAGAGAGAGAGAGACAGAGAGAGAGAGAGAGAGAGAGAGAGAGAGAGAGAGAGAGAGAGAGAGAGAGAGAGAGAGAGAGAGAGAGAGAGAGAGAGAGAGAGAGAGAGAGAGAGACACAGAGAGAGAGAGAGAGAGAGAGAGACAGAGAGAGAGAGAGACTTTTCTGTTAAAAGTGAAAGTAAAAGTAAACATAGCCGTATAGTTTAGTCACAGTACAGTTTGGGTATCAAACATGATACTATATGTTTTGATGGTCAAGGATTACAATATTGTACATCATAAACTGTTCAGAAAAATAGATAATGGTGAATTCAGTGACATTGTGAGAAGGGTACAATGAAATTTCAGTATCTGAGAAGATGCAGAATTGAGCATATTTCATGCAGGCCTACTCTTAATTTACAGTCACTCTCTGGGCCAGAGTTGTCTATTATGTTAGTGTCCACAATGGGAAGCAATTATTTCAGGTGATACTTCCCTCTTGGTCAGCGGTCACTCTTCTCTCACTAAGACAGAAGCGGAGAAACGGGACAAGAGTGGATGGAAAAAACTAGCTACCAACCAACTGGAAAGGCTTCCTGAGAGTAGATGAAAACAAAAGAGAGTTCACTTTCTAGCCAGGATCCTTGTGTAAATGTCGACTACCAAAGAAGTTGTTTTCATATTGTGTGATTTGAAAATGTTCACTTTTTCATAGAAGCATGAAACTTGGTACACTTGTACAGTTTGTGTTGTGAATTGTGTAAATCCACATTGTAATGAAATAAATTGAATCTGTATTACTTGATTTTTGATGACTGACTTTTCCAGCATGTATTTTTAAATGTAATAATTTAATCAACAAAAAAATCATTTTAAACCGTACACACTATAAATGAGCATTCATGATATATTGATTAATGCGTTATTTAACCAGTCAGATGAGAAACACCAGTGGAAAAGATATATTTATTTTTGAAATATAGAGATAGACATTGACAAGAAAGGAATTAGGCTACACATTTATGCAAATATTTTTACACTTACAAATTTGTGCCCACATACACAAATACAGATAGCCAAACGTTTTGGGGCGTCTGCCTTCACATTGTAGCAAATTAGCTCAAAGGGAAATATTAATAATTAATCATAACTAATTATAAATATTTCGTTCAGTTAAATGAATTAACTGTACAATCAATTAATCTGTTCATCCAGCGAACACAATGTTGATCGTCTAGCAACTCTTCAGAAAGGCTTTTCGCAGCCACAGAAAAATAACTCTTAGCATGTAGCTGTGATCATATCGTTGAATTGACATTGATTTATAAGCAGACCAGAATCAACTCATATGAATGTGCAAAAGTCTATGTAACTAAAACACGAACACATAACTAATATAAAAAAAACAAAACACACATACAATCATGCATACATGGGTAGAATGGAAAACTGGAACAGAACAGAAGTAAGCTATGGAAAGAGTCTAACACCTGGAAGAACCATCAGTTCCTCACTACAAAGCTCCTTTGTTTACAGCTTTAACTAACTAAACAGCGATTTTTGTATATATTGTACATTCCTTGCATTTGTCTGAGCTGTTGAAGAGCGTCCGCATATACAGTCACAGGAGAAAGTCTTGATAGTTCGGTCCGATGGTGATGAAGTTGCAATCGATTTCTTCTGCGTGGAATGAAAAGACGATGGTTAACTTGCTGTGTTAGTTGCCTGTTATGGTGGAAGAAGGTACACATGGCTTGATGGATGAGGTCTCACGCGAACAGCAACCAGGATTAGAAGCCAACAAGCACACATGCGGATGCAACTTTGTGTTCCACAGAGGTCACACATTTGAGTTTAGGCTTGACCACTGAGAAAGGAACTCATTTGGAGCAAGCTTGACATTTTTGTGTCTCTTTATATTCTGATAAATATTACAAAAACACTGCATTCTATGAGAAAGTGATGTCCACCAAAGTGTGAGTCATGTTTTGGAGGAGTGTTTTGATAGGGGACACCAGCTAGATGGGCTACATCATTAACTAGTAATTATATCATCAGGCATTTAGAGAATTCCATTTCTATGGGACTGCATGTCTGTTTGGTTTACTGTTCTCTCATTGAGAACAATCACTCTCCCAAGTGTCTTTGAAGTATATGAGTTGAGCAAAAGGCTGATAATTCTCAGTGGGGAAACCAGACATCACAGAGTCTGCCTGGGTGATGGGTTGTGAAGATTAAACTGTAAAAATTGTGTGTTTGATCGATCCAGTCGTTACAACGTGCACATGAACCTTTAATGTCATCCCATTCTTAATCTGTAGGGTTTAATATGGAGTTGGCCCACCCTTTGCAGTTATAACAGCTTCAACTCTTCTGGGAAGGCTTTCCACAAGGTTTAGGAGAGTGTTTATGGGAATTTTTGACCATTCATCCATCTTCAATAAGAACAAGGATGCTCTGGCCATTTGCCTCGCGCTGACATCTCCGCAGTTCAACATGTCGGTGAGGTGAGACTGTCTCATGGCTGTGTGCTCCCACATGCAGTTTGGAGCTCCAAGCCCTCCGTCCTGTCTTTTCTGAAAGATAAAACATCTTGTGGAATGTGTGTTGAGATAAAGCCGTTTCCTAACCACAGTTGCGGTTTTGTTGTACATTTCACACAACACTTTTTGAGGGACATTTGCGTAAAGGTTATTGCTTGCACTTTTAGCACGACAAGAGGTGATGCGTCAGTGAGGTCCAAACTGGCCATAAACTGATGTGCCACGTCATTCCCCTGCAGACTCCATTCTCCAGCGCCGTTACACTTGTGACCCAGATTGCTGTAGGATGATTTAGTCCTAATTCAGATGATTTATTGATGACCAATATGTTTCTCACTGTAACAGTTAATCAAATCAACTTATTTTGACCACAGTTTCATGACATCATATTCTTGAATCCTCCCTTCTGCTGGGATCAGGATAATCCTGATATTTTGGATCAAAGGTCCCAAATTAAAGGGTTCGACCAAAACATTCTGGAGGTTTGCTCCAGATCAGAACTGGATTATGTGGGATTGAGTGAATTATTATTATTATTTTGAACAAACCAATTTAAAGATTTGATCAGATCACTTTAGGATCGTGTGTGGCTTGCGTTGATCATTATTATATCCATGTGTGTAACGGAGGGCAGCTAGTAGTTGCTGTGCGAGTAAACCTCACTCCTCTGATCTCAAGAGACGCTCTAGCGACTGACACTAGCGGTTGCAGCCTTTAGCCTCCTTGTTAGAGCGTCCGACTCTCATGCCGGCGGACCCGAGTTCGAGTCCCGCTTGGAGCGGGCGGGTCGAACAGGAGGGGTGACATGTGCTCCACACAAACTACACTTGGGAATGCAAAGCTTGGTATTTATTTACAGGACTGTGTATATTCATTCAGGTGTTGTAAATGTAATTTCAGGGTTTATGAATGTATTAAAGATCCCTTTAAGACCAATTAAAGACGATTTAAGGAATAAATTGAAGGGAACATAACACGTCAGTATGTTCTCATGTGTAAGCACACAAGGAGTTATATTAGTGACACTTCATAGTTTGAAAATACAATTTCCAACAGATCTCCAGTACTTTTTAATTCATTTTTACAACAACAACAAAAGTTACGAGTTTAGATGGCTCTGCTCCCAGATATGGAAATAACTGTTACTGTACTTCCTGATCACACTGCAGAAAAACGTGTCTTGTTTTCTAGTGCAAATATAACTCAAGACACATTTACTGGAGTAGCAATGACATCAAATCTTGTGGAAGTGACTTTACGATTACGACCAGAACAAGTGTCTGCCAATGGGTTTAGAAAAATCAGCTTAATTCAGATAAAGTCATTTTCCACTGACAGACACTTGTTCTTGTTTTAAGCATAAACTCAGAAAACTAGACATTATTTAAGGATTTGTACTGGAAAAACAGAAATCCTGAGGAAGACATTCGTCTTTTGTTTTTTTGCATTGCGTGCAATTTAATTTTTTCTGTTCTAATGGTTCGATTCAATTTTAGAAGTCAAAAAGCATGTCTAATTAATTGAAGTCATGAAACTCTACAATTAAACAGCAATTTATTGCGTTTAACAAAAACACATTTTGTTGTTTTTCTCAAATTCCGTTTTATTTGTAGGAAATTCTGCTTTCCATTTTTGGGCGAACTGTTGACTCCATGAGGGTGAGATGACCGTCCCTGTAAGTGCACTGACCCGTCCTGCTTTTGATTTATTCATCCAAAAACTCATTTTACAGTAAATCACATTTTTATGAATGCATTCTGTGATCCGGCATCATTGAATAGGGCCCTAATTTAATGCCATGATATTGAATTTAAGACTTTCTGCTCCAGTTTAAGACGTTTGAAGGCCTTTAAATTGTAGATCAAATTAAGACCTGCGGAAACCCTGCATGTGATGTCATTCTCCACATCTGGGAGTAAAAGCTCAACAGGGAATCAGTCGCTTTATTCAGCAAAACACTCCCATGAGTGACTTACCTTTGACTGTATGGTCTTTTTTTAGCCACCTTATATTAAAACATAAAGATTTTACTTGATCCCACAGCCTGTCTCTAACGCACCAGCATCTGAGTCTGAGCATCACGTGACCAAACATTTCTTTTCATTCTTGCCGTGTCAACAAAAGATTTCACTTTGTGATTACAAACCATTAAAGAATGACACAGAATAAGCATAACAAACTTTATTGACACAACAGACATTTCTGGCGTTATTAAGTATAAAACATATAAAGTGATTATTGGGTGTATATGTAACCCCTTCTGTTCGACCCGCCCGCTCCAAGCGGGACTCGAACTCGGGTCCGCCGGCATGAGAGTCGGACGCTCTAACAAGGAGGCTAAAGGCTGCAACCGCTAGTGTCAGTCGCTAGAGCGTCTCTTGAGATCAGAGGAGTGAGGTTTACTCGCACAGCGACTACTAGCTGCCCTCCGTTACATACATACATACATATATATATATATATATAGGGGTGTAACGATACACTAATGCCACGGGTCGGGTCGGTTCTGTTTAAGGGGTCAGGGTTCATGGCAGGGCACCAGCAATAATAACACTAGATTCACTTTTAACTTAATAATTTATATTTATTAACTTTATACACTGGCTTCACGTTCTCTTTAGGAGTTAGCATACCGGAGTAAACTAAAATGAAATAAATGCCTCCACTGAAAAAACCTTTAAGTTCACTTAATCTGTTTGTGCTGAGATCACAGGAATGACTTGCTGCATTAACTGAAACTGGGCGGGGCTTGTTAGTTCCCAGCATGTAAATGTTGTTATTTTATATGTATTTTATGTATTTGAGCAAGATGAGAAAGGGGGAGCCTTGATTGTGTTTAATATTCAATTATGTCAGAACGGTCTCGCGACCCACCAGTTGAGAAACAGCGCTGTAGAGAACACCCTCTCACTGGGGACTGATGTTACTGGGACTAGCATTTAGCCAACCTGGCTAAATAGGGAAACGGGCTCTCTTTGTCCTTCCATCATGCAGCTTGAGCGATCACCTGACATGCACTTAGTGTATATTTAGTAAGAATACAGCTTTTCAAGTTGTTCAAAGTGTACCAATTACCATTTAATCAGATGTCAAGGCAGAAAGAAATCTAGGCATAAGGTGAAGTGAGAGCTGGGCGTTCGTACCGTGGGTGGTGTATCGCGTTTGTTTGTTCGGTTTGAATATCGTTACACCCCTAATGTCTTGCAACAACATGACTGTGAGTAGCCGTGGTGGTGGACGAAGACATTTGATGTTTAAGCTTTAAATGCTGTAAGAAAGTGACATAAGCAATAAAGATGCATCAAATACAATCAGGGCGTCAGACTGAAACAGATTTCCAGAGATGAGATTGGAATAGGATTTCAAACCACATGAAACGGATGAGACTTTTTTTGCTGTTTACACACGTCGGATATTGGAATCTGTAATGCACAGAAATCCGATTCGGACTGACCGTTTGAACAAGTGTTTGTAATGTTATTTAGTGCTTTAACACTCGGGCATCTGGGAGAAAAGATGCGTTTTCTTCATAACCGTTCTTTGAAAGCACAGGACCTGTAAAGAAAACGGCAGAAAACTGAGTTTAGTGAGGAAAAACATCATAGAAACCAAATCAGATAAAAAGGTGCTGAAGTCAAAGTCTAATTTATCCATTTCAGCAACGTTCGGTCAAAAATACACAATACTTTTTATATCTCGGCTGTGCAGAAAAAACTAAATGGCACAATATTTTTGTGAACACAGCCCCCGATTTGCAGGAAATTTACAGACAAGTAAAGCGCTTCATACCTGGGGAGTTTCTCTGGCTTCTTCAACATCAGGTGCTGGCTCACATTTCTGACAGTCAAAGCAAAAGCACAATCAGCAGATGGACATGTGAATCAAATCAAACGCCAAAGCCTAATTTATACATCTCAAGTTTATACTTTTAAACTACATTCTTCATCGTCATTTTAAATTATTCAAAAACACATATATATATATATATATATATATATAAAAATAATCACACACACAGTTGCCCGCTGTTTATGGATAGTAACCATTCTCCTAATATTCGCTATTAATATTAATATTTATCCATTACGGATCCTAATGAAGACAATAAGCATATGAACCGTTGTGCCATGCTACCTATATTTATCAAGCAGTGAAAACAGCCCTTCGCACGGCCAAAACAAGGCGTGTGTGCAAAAGTCTCATTAACAGTGGACAGTATATGACGTCGATGCACAATAGCGATCACTATAGTATTTGCTATCGCCTGAATTCAGCGAGAACGAACGAGCCAGGCAGACTTCGTGACAGACGGCAGTTATACTGTCATTATTAGGTCCCTTTAAGTGTTTAAAGTAGTGTAGAGAGAAAGTGAGTATTGTAGATTTCACTGTTACTCAAGCTAAGTTGATTGCTGTTATCTGAATAGAGATGTTAAAGGAATAATGATACAAAATGGAGACTAATGTAAAATATAGTAGCACTTGAGTTTCGTACAGTCTAGTGTAATAATGCAGGCTGTTTGATAATGCCCTATTTTGTTACAGACCACACACACCCACATATGCTGATACACTTCTATGGACACAAGGCAGCAGACGATACCATTCTGCACTCGTATTCATGTTCGTCTCCTGTATGTGAACGGAGAATGCTGATTAATGCTTCCCCTCTGCATATGCTTTGTACCAATAAATCTGTTGAACTGGATTCCTTCCCCGACTTTGGTGTTCTAACCGACACACCCGGACCAACTCCACCTCCTTAGAAACAACTAGCACCTTACAGTCCTTAGCCCCTCAGCTACAGCGTGTGTGGATGAGTCCAAAACAAGGACTGGCGGGTCGTTTCACTTCTCAGAATTTTATAAATGACACTTCATTCAACAACTGCAGCTCATTCCACACATCATACATTACGGCATTACTACGTCATTGCACATGTGCAGAACTTTCCAGTTTCAATCTGATCAAATGTTTACATGTCCTCTCGAACGGATTACAAGAGGTTTAGGTTATGTTGACAGAAGTTAGCCTATTTTCAGGCGCTGCGTAATATCATTGCTCCGCTGCACCCAGTAAAGCTCCTTGATTATTATGCAGGAATGAGAGTATAGTTCCTAGTCATATCGGTCTAGAAAATCACAACTTTTCATTTTCCGTCGGTCTTAGTACACAATGCAACTACAGAAGAGTCAAGTTTTAAATAGGAAAAATATTTAAAAGTCTTTGGCCATTTTTGAGCGAGATGCTAACGGTCTAATCAGATTCAATTAATTATGCTAAGCTATGCTAAAAGTGCTACCGCCAAACGCGGAGATCGGCTGAGTGGACTCCAAAACGGTAAAACTCAGCTGTTTAACTCTAGGAGAGTTGGGAAATGAGCCTATTTTAAAAAAAAAGTGGAGTGTTCCTTTAAGAATATACAAGTTAAAAACCTTAGAATGCTGAAAAGAATCTAAGCATTTATGTTAAATGCTGCAAGCACCTTTAACCATCAAACATTGTAAAAATGCATTAGGTGGTCAAATGTGTATATAAGAAATAAAAATGCATATGGATTGTCTGCTGGGTATTTGGCTCGAGACAGCAGTGGATGTAACCTTACATGTTTCTCCAATCCAAACCATAGGCGTCACTTTATAATAACTTTTAATATTAACATCTTAATACATTTATACAGCGCTTAACAGATAATTAGAATCACAATGCTGCTCCTATTAATCACTGAAAGCATAAGTTTAAGTAATACTTGCCCTTCTATGGTTCCAGACGCAAAAACACAAGGAGATGATGATGATGATGAAGATGATGAAGACTGGAATTAATGCAAATCGGAAGCCTCTAGGTTTTGGGGTGGATGTGTGTGGTGGCGCTGTACTGGAGGAAAATGATGGTTCTGTAAGAAAACAGGAACAGAAACAATTAAGAGGAATATAACCCGCAAATTATATTTCCTTTAACCAAGTGCCACCTTAAAGAATTACTGATCAATCCTACTTTAGCAACGGTTAAATTATCTGCCAAATGATCAGACAACAGGTTTTATGAAGGCAAATCTAAGACCAATTAAACAAAAGTAAAAGGAATAAATCGAAGGGACGTCACTAAATGTTCTCTAAATGTAAATGTCACACAGCAGTCTGTAGTAGGAAAGTGTGGCTGACAATCACATGAGCAGAAATATTTGCGTGCTATTAAGATGTGAATTACGAGGAGTTGTATTTGTGAATATATATCTTGTAAATATTAATATGCAGCTCTGATTTGATATGATTCACGCCAAATTGAAATTAGCTATAAAAAAAACCTGCTCATTTAAGAATGCGCATTTATTGCATGGACAGAGCTAGAACATTTAAAATAAGCATAAGCATAGTTCAGCTGAAACCTCTCTTTGGCTTGCTGTAAATGCTGCTACACTAAATGTGCGAGGCAAACTGTCTGCGTACATAACAGCACTAAAATAAGAACGCACCGTTTCTCTTTTGATCGGTTTAGGGCAGACGCAGGTCAGTGAATGGAGACTTTTTTCTTCTCCCGGAAGGGCGCGCGTGCGGCCAGAGCGAGAGAGCAAATACCCGCCCCACAACGCACTTTGCTCTGCTTTAGGGAAGGACAGGACTTCACCAAATCAACGATGTCACCAAAGAAGTGTGTTTTTGGTTGTCAGGGCAAGACAACCCTGCACCGCTTCCCAAAGAACCCAGCGTTAATGGGACAGTGCATGGAGTTTGTTTTTCCGGAGCAGCAACGGAGTTGTGCAAGTGTTCCCTGCATTTCAGCGACGATTGTTTTATGAACAAGGCCCAGTTCGACGCCGGATTTGTAGCTCGTCTAATGCTGAAAGATGGAGCGGTCCCAGCGATAAAGGTTCACAGTCGTGCGTTGGAACCGCAGGCGGTGAATAAAACTGCTTCAAATGTCTGTGTGTGTGTGTTGTTGGCTATCGGCACACAAGTAAACAACATGAACATATGGTAAATTTATCTATGGTGTGTGTTTACATACATTTCTTTAGCTGACCTGTTAAAAGTCTGTGCCCTGACATAGACTACATTACCCATAATGCATGCGTTCATGTGTAGTTCTGTTCGTTCGTGGTTGTGCTAGACGCTTTCACTTCGGTGTGGTCCAGGGCCATGCCCATGAGAGCAGTATTCACGGTGCAGAGAATTGCCATCCTCTGTTAATCCTGCGCTAGTATTGTGTGTAGAAGTGCTGTGTGCATCCTTAAGATATAACCACACACACACCTATAAACCTGACTCAAATTCTCAAACTGCACCATTGGATTTGCCCATTCCTTCTGACCGAGGAAGACTCAGTTGACGAGCAATCCAAAATCAGCTGCAGACGCACACGGCCTCTTACATGACCACTATAGGTGTCTGTCTGTTTATTGTAAAACCACTCCAAGCAACAACACACAAAGTGGGAAAATATGTTGAACTAAATTAATTATTGCATATATATTTTTGGTCACACAAAGTGCGCTTCATTCAAATGCGCTACTATTCCATTGTCTTTCTATGTAAACACACCTGACGTGCAAAACCGTTCCGCTTGTCACTGCTAACGTTAAGTCGCATACATAAACCAAATCATGTCCTCATAAACCATGAGTAAACACACAAATGTTGTAAAGCGTGCATGACAAGCCGCTTAGCAAATATATATATATAGTTACAGTACATACATTTTTAGGCTGTCACAGCTTTCAGACGCTCAACTCAATAGCACACGGTGGCTCTTTAGCTCCGCCCACAGGATACGCCTCCATCCGCTCGTTTTATTTGGAAAGACTCTGTACAGCGCATTTTTCTTTTATAAATATGATAAAGCTAAAGACTTTTCGGAGATATGAAGGATGCAATACTACTCTATAGGTACTCAAGATTAACTGAAACTGAGTGTTTCAGTCAAACACCCCCCCTCCCTCCGGTACATTACAGGAAAACAGAGATATTACAGTGGCATACTCGCCTTTCTCTCGGTTGACTATGAGCTGAACTTTCACCTCAGTCATGTTCTCTCTAAAGAAGGCTCGTGCTTCATAAAGCCCGGATCCGGAGAGGCTCACTTGCTGGATGGTCACAGCCACACGTCCTGTTCCCACTTTCAGGGATACTCCAGGTGGAGGGGGGTCATCATAGCGCCAGGGACGCTGAGCAATAACGCGCTTTTCCCCGTCGTCTCCTTTAAAGCTAACCTTCACCTCACCGGCTCTCTCCACTTCATCGATGTCAAAATATATCGTAGCATTCTGTCCATCGGTGACCTCCAATATCGAGGCAGCGCCAGCCAGAGCTGGAAATAAAGCACACTATTAGAATAACGAGAAACACACGGACAGTACTTTTGTTCAGTAAACAACATTGAATGAACACCCTAACTTGCCTGATAAAAGTGCCAAATTGATAATAACATCAATTGAAGTTATCATCGTTAGCAAAGCTCAGGAAAATAAAGACCGAAATACGTAACGCGAAAGAGATCAGTTTTAACGGGCAACGCAGGCTTCCGTCCTACTAGATTAGCAGACCGAGCTAACGTAACCGTTCAATAGGTAGCGGCTCTCTTTTCTTCTTCTTGTGAGACTTGCAGCCCTTACATTTGCCGAATTTCATGAATTGGGCGACAAAGCGGCTTGCTAAAAGCACAGCCAAAGGGTAACAACCAGCCCGAGCGACAGAGCAGACACTTAGCAACCGGTCTTCTTCTTCTTCGCCTTGTTTACTGGTGGGTGGCAAACCAGCTTTAGGTGCACAAGCGACCGCATCTTCCGGGCTATGACCCACGGATTTGGGCTACTTTAACCCTATTGTTGCGGGCGGGCTTGTTTTGAGTAGGAATTGGGCGGAAATAAAATAAAAAGGCAAAAATGTTTTGCTAGAATAGAAAACCCTAGACCTTTATCTGAATTCTATCCATATCAGTTTACGATCCTACTGTTGTATAATGTCGCATTATATATATGTATATATATATATATTAGTTGGTTGTACCTTGTTAAAAGCAAAAGCTGCTCTTTTCTTCCACTCCTCGTGTTTTTATTTGTCAGATAAGCACAGACGCCAGGACCATTCCTGTTTTCCAATAAATATGATCTCGCACAAAACTGGGCTGATAGCCACTCTAAATCCCCCCATTTGTAGCATCCAAATATCTGTTTGTTAATGTGACACAGATTCAGTAGATATTATTTAGGATAAATTATTTCATTATTTGTTCAATAGTTTAAAATTAATTTACTTACTTGCGACATCGACGGTTTCCGAAGAGAGAACCACTACCACAGATTTTCAGTAATGGCTGCCTTCTTGTCGTTTCTTTCAAAGTGGGCGGAGCTTAGCTACATTGAGAAAGACAATACAATTATAAAACATATATGGACCTTTTTATATATATATATCAGAATAAATAAGAATATATATATATATATATATATATCTCGAATACATACGATGAAAAACAGCATCACTGAAACCTTGGTTTTAGACTCGTGTACGTGTGTATCGCGAGAAGCGATGAGAAGAGAAGCGGTGCGTCGCCACAACAGACGCGTCGTTGAGGAGTACGTCACAACAAGAGACCTGACACTAACTGTACGCCGCAGACATGACACCGCGTTGAGAAGTACTTTGCCACCACGATAAAGTAATATCTTACCCTTGTTTTTTTTTTCTAGCTTTTCTTATCCCCCACTTTATTTATTTTTTTATTAACCATTGTTAACTTTTTTTTCTTTTACTTTCCTATGTGTTCTGATGACATTGAATTTATTCTTGATACATATTGTGCATTGTACACAAAGTTGTAAATCGTTAATTTCATCTATGTACTGTTTACGCATAATAAATCACCCACTTTCTCCTCAAGAGATTTCAAGAGTTTTATTTGTCACATACACAGTTATATACAGAATATACAACCGGCAGTGAAATGTAAACAGGTCCGCTCCATGGACAGTGCAAATTCACAGTTAAAAACACAAGGAAGAAATTATAATAGAAATAGGATATAAAAGTACTATATATATATCTGTTGAATTATAAATAATCAAGTCAAGTAGAAAAAAATAAGAATAAAGTGGAATAAAATAATTGAAGTAGACTTTGCAGTGAGTAAACTGTAGACTTATAAATATGTGGTTAACAAATGTATAAAGAGTATAATGTGCAAACAGGTTTATGACAGGTTGTTACACAGTAACAACGAGAACAGAAAGTGCAGTGCAATGACAGTGTATCGATGTTTATCCTGACGTGAAGTCACGTGATGTTAAGTTCAGGAGTCTGATGGCCTGGGGGAAGAAGCTTGATGGTACAAATGTGAGATTGTTAATGTATTCATTATTATTAATTTGAATTATTATTATTATTATTATTATTATTACTACAGCGAGAGGAGCCAGTTGAGGTGGCTCGGGCATCTATTTCGGATGCCTCCTGGACGCCTTCCCGGGGGGGTGTTCCGGGCATGTCACACAGGGAGGAGGCCCCGGGGAAGACCTAGGACACGCTGGAGGGATTATGTCTCCCGGCTGGCCTGGGAACGCCTCGGGGTTCCCCCGGAAGAGCTGGAGGAAGGGAGAGGGAAGTCTGGGCATCTCTGCTTAGACTGTTGCCCCCGCGACCCGGCCCCGGATAAGCAGAAGATAATGGATGGATGGATGGATGGATACCATGATATGATAGATTAGGCCTACTAACAGAGACAATTCTATTTAGCCAGTTTCACTTTCACTTTGACTGAATAATATCTCTGACTCACTCACGTGTTTGTTGAGTTTGTGTGCACTTGCAACCTTTGTGGATGCGCCATGTGGTCGTTATGGTAACGCATTATCCACCAACCAGATGACATCTCAGCACTACACTATCTGTGATTTTGTCATTTCATCTGAATAGCCTATCAGCATTTGTGAGGTTTAGTTGGAATCAGGCGTGGCTTCAGCGATGGACTCAGACTCTCCGAGGAGACAGTCAAGCATGTCGAACTCCAATAGAAGTCATTACAACATTTTTATATTGTGTTTATCAAGACTTTCATTACATTTATACTTTGTACAAAATAAAAACATAAATACAGAGCGAAGTTTTTGTGCAAAAAATAGGCCTATTTTGAACAACAACTGTAAATATTGTAAAACGTGAACTGTTAAACAACCCTATTGTTTTATTATTATTATTATTATTATTTGCACACTCCATTATTAATGCGGTTTAAAAAACATCAACAAGAAAGACTATAACGTGTTGTTATTGTCATGTTGTTGTGTATTATAATAATCAGCGCTGAGTGAAAAGAGATTTGCATAGCCTACTTTATAATTATTTCTAATAAACACTATTTTCCAGAAATTCAACTGATACACATACCCTGAAGAAAGTCTCTGGGGAAAACCATAACCTGTTATTTTAAATTAACCATAACCAAATTTTAAATTAACCAAAGCTACTTGCATACTTTAATTATTACAAATAAACGCTATTTTTCATAAATTTAACTGATACACACCTTGTTTTTTCTAATTTAGAAACCATTGTTTTTTTGTATTAAATAACATTAACAAAGATGTTACCCAAACTGAAAATTGAATAATTGTAGCCTATGATAAAAATAAAATAAAAACATAAAAAATATGTTTACCTGCCTGTGACCATCAGAGAAACCTGCACATGCAAATGTGTTGTGCTAAATTATTGAAACATGAACTTAAAATGTCAGGCGGACTTAAAGTTAATATTATAGCTCAAAAAGTGTGATATGTTTGATCAGCGGCTGTTATCTGATTGGCTTCAGGAGACGGTGGGCGGAGTCCACTTATTTGTGGACTGTGTAAATAAATATGGATCTAGTGTCCGTGACGTCACCCACAGGTTTCTGAAGAGCGTTTTTGGATCATAAAGGCCTTTTCTCAAATGCCACACTTCATGTGCACTTTCGGTCTAGCGCCCCCTTTGACTAGCTGAGCCCGCAAGACCGTGAGCTACGCAGAGGACTTCTACCCGGCAGGTAGGGTAGGGCCATTTGGGACAGGGCCATAGTCGGCCGTTGCCATCTTGCCATCACTGCGCGTCACTCCCGGATAACTGAAAATGAGCAAAGAGACAGGACGTGATGGCTAACAGACAGCAGACAAACGGCAATCCACCTGTCACTCAAACTGGCCATGCCCTTAATTATGCAAAACGTTAGGGCTTAATATAATTTAAACGGATGAGTTATAAATAAATTCACCCCCTCACAGTCGTCATGAAGGGCAAAATTAACCATATAGACCAAAACCACAATTTGTCCCAGGCTGTAAACGTGTTATTCTGCTGTAAAGTTGAGCACTTTAACATGGAGCTCAATGAGATTCTGCTCCCTTCTGGAGCCGGCTCCAAGAGAAACTGGGGGAGGTGCTACTTGGTTTAAACATGATGCTCATTGTAGTTCTAGACTAAATGTAAGCATGCATTTACAAATCTCTCTTGCACAAAAAAGATTCAGTACTCCTCAAAATGAATAAATACAGTGAAATGCAAAATCAGAAAACTATGAAAAACCTCCAATAATTAAACATGTTAAACGAAGCAAATATGTTTTATCCATTTAATCTCACTCTGTTGGCCAATGTACTTCCTGCTGCTTTTCGGCGATTCAGTTAAACCATGAGCGATAATGACTTGAGATGTTTTAAACTTTCTTCTCCTGCGTCCTTCCTGTTCTTCTGCGATCCAGGCAATGGCAGCACAGCTGAACGGTTTGAGCTGCATTTCCTTCAGCCTTACTATTTCAGTTTTAGTGTGAAAGGGCCTTTACATTTACCCAGAAATAGAACTTTTTTGTTATTTAAAAAAACAACTCAAGCCAAAGTAAAGTGAAGTTCTTTTAAGGAAGTAATGCATTACTTTCCAAAGTAACTTCCCCCAACACTGGCCTAGAAATGTAGCTCAAACAATAAGAGCGTGGTGCTAGCAATGCCAAGGAAATCCCAGTGAAAGCAAGAACTGACAAAGAATGTGCACCTTGAATGCAATGTTAGTCGCTTTGGATAAAAGTGTCTGCCAAATGTGTAAATGTACATGTTTCAAAATCAACACACACACACACACACACACACACACACACACACACACACACACACACACACACACACACACACACACACACACACACACACACACACACACACACACACAAAGTGTGCTTTGATCCACAAATGAATCCCAGGCAGAGTTGTGTTTGTTGACATAAACTACATTTGTAAAAAAAAAAAATTATTTGCAAATCTCACTTTATTTATGTGTGAATTGTATTACTTTTTTGAGAAATTCTGCGGATCTTAATTATTTACTTGTGAATTTCATTCATTTTTGTGAATCTCTTTTACATTTATTTGTGAATTTATCTCAATCTGTTTGTTTGGAACAATGCAACTAAGCACATTTTGTGCGCTCTGATATGAGTTATTACGGTATGGTCGAGTTAGCCCGAGTTCGACACTTTGCTTATGAATATTAAATACCAACGTGACGTTTCGAAACGTACTTGATTGTCAAACCGCGTCATTAATGAATATTCATGAGCGTTGCGCTGCCTAGCAGTTTCAACTAACCAATCCTGAAGCAGGGGGCGGGGCCAGAACGCCCTTGTCAAAAAAATCCTATCGGAATTTCAGTTTATCCTGTAGGATCTTATTGGACATTGTGTTTTTATTTAATGGAATTTCACTTTTTCCTGTGATTTTATTATTATTAGTATTATTATTATTATTATTATTATTATTATTATTATTATTATTATAATAATTAATTATTTACATACGGTAACATACGGGATATTTATGTATTGTCTTGTAAGACAATTCCCACAGAATCCTATAGGAATCAGATAAGAATCTTACAGGACAAGACATATCCCATTAGACAACTCCTAACGGAATCCTATAGGAACGGTTCCAGAATATGATTCTAAATTGAATCCCGTACAGGTTTCTTATTGGAATCCTTTAGGATTTAAGGGCACTGAGTATCGTTAATATCCATCTAGCTCACCGTATGCTGTGAAAGCGAGTGCGCGCGGACACCAGTCGTTACGGTATCGCATATGTGTCCGGAAGCGCGAGGAGCGACGGACACTGAGCTTGTCGGCTTGAGTTGCGCGTCGGTTTGATGGGCGATGGGTCTGATCGCTCGCGCGCGGAGAGAATGGTTTATAATCGGTATAGTGCTCGTTATCTCGTGCGCCAGGCTCGCGCCGTCCGTGGGGGTCAAAGGAGGTGAGAATGATAAAAAACACACACCTGGACACATCTCTGCCCATACAAACTTTAAAACCAGTTAATGCACCAATAATACAGAATTATGATGGCTATTAGGAAGTGATCGGGATGTGCATGAATGTGATCGATGATTGGTTATTGGTGCGTTGATATAAAATGGAAGTTATGAGGGTCACATATTGCATAGACACATAAGGATAAAGTTGATCAGAATAGGGTCATTATTGATGGTTGTCACTGTGACACGTTGCAACACCCGGATCTGAATCCTGTCCTGTTTTTCCTGTTTATACAATTGAATGTTGCCTTGACAAAGACTTGTGTAAAGTTTAAAACCCATTTGAAGCTGGAGGTCATATAGTCATTAGATACATTTTTTGACTTCGAAGCTCGTCAAGATTCAAGAGATTCAAGAGTTTTATTTGTCACATACACAGTTACATACAGAATATACAACCGGCAGTGAAATGTAAAGTGCATCCATCAAAATGCATCCATCACTCCCCTTATAGAACAGTACAGTAACTGTAGCATGGTGCGGATGGTTATGCTATGGCACTGAATGATTACCATGTTTGTATTCATGTGCAAGAATTTGCCATTACCCCAGTGTCCCAAAGTGTCACCCCCTCCTGTTCGACCCGCCCGCTCCAAGCGGGACTCGAACTCGGGTCCGCCGGCATGAGAGTCGGACGCTCTAACAAGGAGGCTAAAGGCTGCAACCGCTAGTGTCAGTTGCTAGAGCGTCTCTTGAGATCAGAGGAGTGAGGTTTACTCACACAGCAACTACTAGCTGCCCTCCGTTACACTCACCCCCCTAAACCTCACTCTCATCCGGGTCACAGCACCAGTGTAACCCCTCCTGTTCGAACCATCCGCTCCATGCAGGACTCGAACTCTGGTCCGCCGGCATGAGAGTCGGACGCTCTAACAAGGAGGCTAAAGGCTGCAACCGCTAGTGTCAGTCGCTAGAGCGTCTCTTGAGATCAGAGGAGTGAGGTTTACTCGCACAGCAACTACTAGCTGGCCTCCGTTACAAAAGCATGGTAATCCATCACAGTCACAATTCCTTACGCTATTATTTCCCCATGATCATCTAAGTCTGTTCTCTTTCAGGTCCTCTTCGGCCAGAAATCACCATCGCCTATGTTGCAGTATCTGTTATTTTCTTTAACAGTGGCTTGTCTTTGAAAACGGAGGTATGTTTTTGTTGTGATTTTCATAGATTTTTTTTTTTTTTTTTGAAACCGATTTCTAGTTTGCTCTGTTTTTCAGGAACTGGCAAGTGCGTTAATGCACGTAAAGTTGCATTTCTTCGTCCAGACATTTACACTAGTGTTTTTCCCCGTCGCCATTTGGCTGCTTCTCAAAGTTCTGGCCCTGACGGCGATCAACGAATGGCTTCTCAGAGGGTGAGTATTTTCAGACCTCCCTCTCGTACACAGTCGCCCTCTCTACCTGTTCACTGCTTGGCTGAATGAAGTCTCTGTCACTGGGTGTGTGCTGTGGGTAACTGGATCTCAGAGGGCTTCTGTGTTGGCGCTTGAGTTTATTTTCCTGCAAGAGAGTCTCTCTGTTCACCTGCAACCTCCACACGTCCTTTCACAGACAGAAAATACATTCATGTTTTTATAACGTTGAAGATTATGAGTTACTATTGTTGTACCATTAGCTGAAATTTCCTGAAGTGACTTAGGGTACAGTATTTAGAGTAGAGGGTTGCTCAATCCTGTCTGGAAAGCAGAGGAATAAATGTTATTTAAATACAGTTCTGTTATTATTTATTAACTCTCTCTCTCTCTCTCTCTCTCTCTCTCTCTCTCTCTCTCTCTCTCTCTCTCTCTCTCTCTCTCTCTCTCTCTCTCTCTCTCTCTCTCTCTCTCTCTCTCTCTCTCTCTCTCTCTCTCTCTCTCTCTCTCTCTCTCTCTCTCTCTCTCTCTCTCTCTCTCTCTCTCTCTCTCTCTCTCTCTCTCTCTCTCTCTCTCTCTCTCTCTCTCTCTCTCTCTCTCTCTCTCTCTCTCTCTCTCTCTCTCTCTCTCTCTCTCTCTCTCTCTCTCTCTCTCTCTCTCTCTCTCTCTCTCTCTCTCTCTCTCTCTCTCTCTCTCTCTCTCTCTCTCTCTCTCTCTCTCTCTCTCTCTCTCTCTCTCTCTCTCTCTCTCTCTCTCTCTCTCTCTCTCTCTCTCTCTCTCTCTCTCTCTCTCTCTCTCTCTCTCTCTCTCTCTCTCTCTCTCTCTCTCTCTCTCTCTCTCTCTCTCTCTCTCTCTCTCTCTCTCTCTCTCTCTCTCTCTCTCTCTCTCTCTCTCTCTCTCTCTCTCTCTCTCTCTCTCTCTCTCTCTCTCTCTCTCTCTCTCTCTCTCTCTCTCTCTCTCTCTCTCTCTCTCTCTCTCTCTCTCTCTCTCTCTCTCTCTCTCTCTCTCTCTCTCTCTCTCTCTCTCTCTCTCTCTCTCTCTCTCTCTCTCTCTCTCTCTCTCTCTCTCTCTCTCTCTCTCTCTCTCTCTCTCTCTCTCTCTCTCTCTCTCTCTCTCTCTCTCTCTCTCTCTCTCTCTCTCTCTCTCTCTCTCTCTCTCTCTCTCTCTCTCTCTCTCTCTCTCTCTCTCTCTCTCTCTCTCTCTCTCTCTCTCTCTCTCTCTCTCTCTCTCTCTCTCTCTCTCTCTCTCTCTCTCTCTCTCTCTCTCTCTCTCTCTCTCTCTCTCTCTCTCTCTCTCTCTCTCTCTCTCTCTCTCTCTCTCTCTCTCTCTCTCTCTCTCTCTCTCTCTCTCTCTCTCTCTCTCTCTCTCTCTCTCTCTCTCTCTCTCTCTCTCTCTCTCTCTCTCTCTCTCTCTCTCTCTGTCTCTCTCTCTCTCTCTCTCTCTCTCTCTCTCTCTCTCTCTCTCTCTCTGTCTCTCTCTCTCTCTCTCTCTCTCTCTCTCTCTCTCTCTCTCTCTCTCTCTCTCTCTCTCTCTCTCTCTCTCTCTCTCTCTCTCTCTCTCTCTCTCTCTCTCTCTCTCTCTCTCTCTCTCTCTCTCTCTCTCTCTCTCTCTCTCTCTCTCTCTCTCTCTCTCTCTCTCTCTCTCTCTCTCTCTCTCTCTCTCTCTGTCTCTCTCTCTCTCTCTCTCTCTCTCTCTCTCTCTCTCTCTCTCTCTCTCTCTCTCTCTCTCTCTCTCTCTCTCTCTGTCAGTCTCTCTCTCTCTCTCTGTTTCTCTGCTGTCTCTCTCTAAAACTGTTGGAGGAAATGAGGTCTCTTTATCTTACTTTGTTTCTCTCTCTTTCTCTCTCTGTCTCATCACAATGATGTTCTATCACTCAATCACAGCTTATTTATGTACATTATCAAAACTCTTACAAACTCTCTCTCACAAAATCATGATCGCTGTTATAATCACACTTTATTTTCTCTCTCATAACTCTTTCAACAGATAACTGTCTCTGTATGTTAAATAATAAACAAAAAAAAATCTTCTCATTCTCTCTCAACAATCACTCTCGTTCTCAAACACATTCTCACTCTGTCTCTCTCAAACACTGTTTCTAAACACATTCTCTCAATAATCTCTCTCTACTCTCTCAGTTTATAAACACATTCTCACTCTCACTGTCTCTACAATTCTCACAACTCTGTCTCTCTGTCATCTCATCTCTCTCTCTCATTCTCTCATCTCTCTCTCTCTCTCAAACACATTCTCTCTCTCTCTATTCTCTCACAACTCTGCAAACACTGTTTATAAACTCATTCTCATCAATAATCACAACGTTATAAACACTCAGTTTATAAACACATTCATCACAACTCTACAAACACATTCTCATAAACAATCACGTTTCTCTACAAACACATTCTCACAACAATCACAATCTTATAAACACATTCTCACAAATAATCACAACTCTACAAACATTCCTCACCAAACAATCATGATCGCTGTTACAATCACACTGTTTATAAACACATTCTCACAAATACATTCTTATAAATAATCACAAGTTTATAAACACATTCTCACAATAATCACAACTCTATAAACACATTCTCACAACAATCACAATGTTATAAACATATTCTCACAACAATTCACAATTTTACAAACACATTCTCACAACAATCACAAGTTTACAAACACATTCTCACAATAATCACAACTTTACAAACACATTCTCACAATAATCATAATTTTACAAACATATTCTCACAACAATAATCACAACTTTATAAAACACATTCTCACAACAATCACAACGTTATAAACACATTCTCTCACAATAATCACAACTTCTACAAACACATTCTACACAACAATCACAATTTTATAAACACATTCTCACAATAATCACAACTTACAAACACATTCTCAAATAATCACAACTTCTACAAACACTCAGTTTACAAACACATTCTCAATAAACAATCACAACTTACAAACACATTCACAACACAACAACAATCAAAACTGTTTACAAACACATTCCTCACAACAATCACAACTCTACAAACACTGTTTACAAACACATTCTCACAACAATCACAACGTTACAAACACTCAGTTTATAAACACATTCCTCACAATAATCACAACTTATAACAACTCAGTTTATAACACATTCCTCACAATAATCACAACGTTACAAACACATTCCTCACAACAATCACAACGTTACAAACACATTCTCATAAACAATCACAACTCTTAAACACATTCTCACAACAATCACAATCTACAAACACTGTTTACAAACACATTCTCAATAAACAATGTTACAACTCTTACAAACACATTCCTCACAACAATCACAACGTTATAAACACATTCTCACAACAATCACAACGTTACAAACACATTCTCACAACAATCACAACTCTACAAACACATTCCTCAACAACAATCACAACTCTACAAACACATTCCTCACAACAATCACAACTCTACAAACACATTCTCACAACAATCACAACTCTACAAACACATTCCTCACAACAATCACAACTCTACAAAAACACTGTTTACAAACACATTCTCACACACAACAATCAAATACTCAGTTTACAAACACATTCCTCACAACAATCACAACTCTACAAACACATTCTCTCACAATAATCACAACGTTATAAACACATTCCTCACAACAATCACAACGTTACAAACACTGTTTACTCACAACAACAAACAACTCTACAAACACTCAGTTTACAAACACATTCTCACAACAATCACAACGTTATAAACACATTCTCATACAAAACACAATTTACAAACACATTCTCACAAATAATCACAACGTTACAAACACATTCCTCACAACAATCACAATTGCAAACACTGTTTACAAACACATTTCTCACAACAATCACAAATTACAAACACTCAGTTTACAAACACATTCTCACAACAATCACAACTTCTACAAACACATTCCTCACAACAATCACAACTCTACAAAACATTCTCTCAAAACAATCACAGCTCTACAAACACATTTCTCACAACAATCACAACTCTACAAACACATTCCTCACAAATAATCACAACTCTACAAAACACATTCTTCAATCTCACAACAATCACAACTCTACAAACACATTCCTCACAACAATCACAACTCTACAAACACATTCCTCACAACAATCACAACTTTACAAACACTCAGTTTACAAACACATTCATCACAACAATCACAACTCTACAAACACATTCCTCACAACAATCACAACTCTACAAACACATTCCTCACAACAATCACAACTTTACAAACACTGTTTACAAACACATTCCTCACAACAATCACAACTCTACAAACACTCAGTTTACAAAACATTCTCTCACAACAATCACAACTCTACAAACACATTCCTCACAACAATCACAACTCTACAAACACTACAAACACATTCCTCACAACAATCATAACGTTACAAACACATTCCTCACAACAATCACAACGTTACAAACACATTCTCACAACAAACAATCACAACTCTACAAACACATTCCTCACAACAATCACAACTCTACAAACACATTCCTCACAACAATCACAACTCTACAAACACATTCTCACAAACAATCACAACTCTACAAACACAACTTTACAAACACATTCCTCACAACAATCACAACGTTACAAACACTCAGTTTACAAACACATTCCTCACAACAATCACAACGTTACAAACACATTCCTCACAACAATCACAACTCTATAAACACATTCCTCAAACACATTCTCACAACAATCACAATGTTTACAAACACATTCCTCACAACAATCACAACTCTACAAACACATTCTCACAATAATCACAACAAACATACAAACACATTTCTCACAACAATCACAACTCGTTACAAACACATTTTCACAAATAATCACAACTCTATAAACACATTTCTCACAATAATCACAACGTTATAAACACATTCTCACAATAATCACAACTTTACAAACACATTCCTCACAACAATCACAACTCTACAAACACATTCTCACAATAATCACAACTTACAAACACATTCTCACAATAATCACAACTCTACAAACACATTCTCACAATAATTACAAACAATTCTACAAAACTCAAGTTTACAAACACATTCTCACAACAATCACAACTCTACAAACACATTCCTCACAACAATCACAACTCTACAAACACATTCCTCACAACAATCACAACTTTACAAACACTGTTTACAAACACATTCTCACAACAATCACACTTCTACAAACACTGTTTACAAACACATTCCTCACAACAATCACAACGTTACAAACACACACTTCCTCACACATTCACAATAATTACAAACACTGTTTACAAACACATTCTCACAACAATCACAACTCTACAAACACATTCTCACAACAATCACAACTCTACAAACACATTTCCTCACAATAATCACAACTTTACAAACACTGTTTATAAACACATTCTCACAACAATCACAACGTTACTACATTCTCACAACAATCTTTACAAATACTTTCTACAAACACATTCTCAACACAAACAATCACAACTTACAAACACATTCTCACAAATAATCACAACGTTACAAACACATTCCTCACAACAATCACAACTCTACAAACACATTCTCACAAATAATCACAACTCTACAAACACATCCTCACAATAATCACAACTTTACAAACACTGTTTACAAACACATTCCTCACAACAATCACAACGTTACAAACACATTCCTCACAATAATCAATCACAAGCGTTTATAAACACATTCTCACAATAATCACAACGTTACAAACACATTCCTCACAACAATCACAACTCTACAAACACATTCCTCACAACAATCACAACTCTACAAACACATTCTCACAACAATCACAATTACAAACACATTCTCACAATAATCACAATTTATAAACACATTCATCACAACAATCACAACTTTACAAACACATTCCTCACAACAATCACAACTCTACAAACACATTCCTCACAACAATCACAACTCTACAAACACTGTTTACAAACACATTCCTCACAACAATCACAACTCTACAAACACATTCCTCACAACAATCACAACTCTACAAAACACTCAGTTTACAAACACAATCACAACAATCACAATCACTCTTATAAACACATTCTCACAACAATCACAACTCTACAAACACATTCTCACAATAATCACAACTCTACAAACACATTCTCACAACAATCACAACTCTACAAACACTGTTTACAAACACATTCTCACAACAATCACAACGTTACAAACACATTCCTCACAACAATCACAACGTTATAAACACTGTTTACAAACACATTTCTCACAATAATCACAACTCTATAAACACATTCTCACAATAACTGTTTACAAACACATTCTCACAAATAATCACAACTCTACAAACAATTCTCACAATAACAACTTACAAACACATTCTCACAACAATCACAACTCTACAAACACATTCCTCATAAATAACACAACTATAAACATATTTCATAAATAATTACACATTCTCACAACAATCTCACAATAATCAAAACTGTTTATAAACACATTCTCACAACAATTCACAATGTTACAAACACATTCCTCACAATAATCACAACGTTACAAACACATTCTCATAAATAATTACAATGTTACAAACACATTCCTCAACAATCACAACGTTATAAACATATTCTCACAAAACACAACGTTTACAAACACATTCTCACAACAATCACAACGTTACAAACACATTCCTCACAACAATCACAACTTTACAAACACATTTCTCACAACAATCACAAACTCTACAAACACATTCCTCACAACAATCACAACTCTACAAACACATTCCTCACAACAATCACAACTTTACAAACACTATTTCAAATATTCCTCACAATTACAAATATAAACATATTCTCACAACAATCACAACTCTACAAACACAACAATCACACAATAATCACAACGTTATACAAACACATTCCTCACAACAATCACAACTCTACAAACACATTCTCACAACAACAATCACAACTTTACAAACACATTCTTACAACAATCACAATGTTATAAACATATTCTCACAACAATTACAATTCTACAAACACATTCCTCACAACAATCACAACTCTATAAACACATTCTCACAATAATCACAATGTTATAAACACATTTCTCACAATAATTCACAATGTTATAAACATATTCCTCACAACAATCACAACGTTACAAACACATTCCTCACAACAATCACAACTCTATAACACATTTCTCACAACAATAATTACAATGTTACAAACACATTCTCACAACAATCACAACGTTATAAAAACACTTCTCACAATAATCACAACGTTACAAACATATTCTCACAACAATTCACAATGTTACAAACACATTCTCACAATAATCACAATGTTATAAACACATTTCTCACAACAATCACAACGTTACAAACACATTCCTCACAACAATTACAACGTTACAAACACATTCAAACTCACAACAATCCTGGTTGTTACAAACACATTCTCACAACAATCACAACGTCTAAACACATTCTCACAACAATCACAATGTTACAAACACATTCTCACAACAATCACAACGTTATAAACACATTCCTCACAACAATCAATGTTACAAACACATTCTCACACAACACACAACGTTAAACACATTTCTCACAATAATTACAAATACAAACACATCCTCACAACAATCACAACGTTATAAACACATTCCTCACAATAATCACAACGTTACAAACACATTCCTCACAAATAATTCACAACTATACACAAACACTGTTTACAAACACATTCCTCACAAATAATTACAATGTTATAAACATATTCTCTCAATAAATAATTATAAACACTCAGTTATAAAACATTTCTCAACAATCACAACGTTATAAACACATTCTCACAACAATCACAACGTTACAAACATATTCTCACAATAATCACGTTACAACGTTATAAACACATTCCTCACAACAATCACAACGTTACAAACACATTCCTCACAATAATCACAACGTTACAAACACATTCCTCACAACAATCACAACGTTACAAACACATATTCCTCACAATAATCACAACGTTATAAACATATTCTCACAATAATTACTAATGTTATAAACACATTCTCACAACAATCACAACGTTACAAACACATTCCTCACAACAATCACAACGTTACAAACACATTCCTCACAATAATCACAACGTTACAAACACATTCCTCACAACAATTACAAATAAATACATTCACAAATAATTACAACAGTTATAAACACATTCCTCACAACAATCACAACGTTACAAACACATTCCTCACAATAATCACAACGTTACAAAACATTCCTCACAATAAACAATCACGTTACAAACACATTTCTCACAACAATCACAACAAGTTACAAACACATTCCTCACAACAATCACAACGTTCATAAACACATTCCTCACAACAATCACTCACTGTGTTACAAACACATTTCTCACAATAATCACAACGTTACAAACACATTCCTCACAACAATCACAACGTTACAAACACTGTTTATAAACACATTCCTCACAACAATCACAAGTTACAAAACACATTCTCACAACAATCACAGTTTACAAACACATTCTCACACAACAATCACAACTTTACAAACACATTCAGTTTACAAACACATTAATCACAACGTTACAACACATTCTCACAAACAATCACAACGTTACAAACACATTCCTCACAACAATCACAACTTTACAAACACATTCTCACAACAATCATAACGTTACAAACACATTCTCACAATAATCACAATTTTACAAACACATTCCTCACAACAATCACAACTTACTCTACAAACACATTCCTCACAACAATTACAAACACTCACAGTTTACAAACACATTCTCACAACAATCACAACGTTACAAACACATTCCTCACAACAATCACAACGTTACAAACACATTCCTCACAATAATTCACAACGTTATAAACACATTCTCTCACAATAATCACAACGTTACAAACACATTCTCACAACAATCACAACTTACAAACACATTCTCACAACAATCACAACTATTACTGTTTAAACACATTTCTCACAACAATCACAACGTTACAAACACATTCCTCACAACAATCACAACGTTATAAACACATTTCTCACAACAATCACAGCTTACAAACACATTCCTCACAATAATCACACTACGTTACAAACACATTCTCACAACAATCACAATCGTTCTACAAACACTGTTTATAAACACATTTCTCACAACAATCACAACTGTTACAAACACATTCCTCACAATAAACAACGTTACAAACACTCAGTTTACAAACACATTTCTCACAACAATCACAACGTTATAAACACATTCCTCACAATAATCACAAGTTATATTTACAAACACATTCCTCACAACAATCACAACGTTACAAACACATTCCTCACAATAATCACAATTACATAACACATTCTCAAACAATCACACTTTACAAACACATTCCTCACAACAATCACAACAGTTTACAAACACATTCTCACAACAATCACAACGTTACAAACACATTCCTCACAACAATCACAACTTACAAACACTGTTTACAAACACATACAAATCACAACAATCACAACGTTATAAACACATTCATCACAACAATCACAGCGCGTTACAAACACATTCCTCACAACAATCACAACGTTACAAACACATTTCTCACAACAATCACAACTTTACAAACACATTCTCACAACAATCACAACGTTACAAACACATTCCTCACAACAATCACAACGTTACAAACACTGTTTATTCCTCACAACAATCACAACGTTACAAACACATTTCTCACAACAATCACAACGTTATAAAACATTCTCAACAAACACATTCAACACTACAATCACAATTACAATTCTCACATTAATCACAACAATTACAACGTTACAAACACATTCCTCACAATAATCACAACGTTATAAAACACATTCCTCACAACAATCACAACGTTATAAACACATTTCTCACAACAATTACAACTGTTACAAACACATTCCTCACAACAATCCTGGCGTTACAAACATTCTGTTTACAAAACACATTAAACTCATTCTCACAACAATCACAACGTTACAAACACATTCCTCAACACAACAATCACAACGTTACAAACACTGTTTACAAATTACAACGTTATAAACACATTCCTCACAACAATCACAACGTTACAAACACATTCCTCACAATAATCACAACTCTACAAACACATTCTCACAACAATCACAACTTACAAACACATACATTCCTTACAAACAACAATCACAAACACTACAATGTTACAAACACATTCTCACAACAATCACAACGTTACAAACACATTCTCACAATAATCACAACGTTACAAACACATTCTCACAAACAATCACAACGTTACAAACACATTCTCACAACAATCACAACGTTATAAACACATTCCTCACAACAATCACAACGTTACAACTTATAAACACTCAGTTTACAAACACATTCCTCACAACAATCACAACGTTACAAACACATTCTCACAACAATCACAACGTTACAAACACATTCCTCACAACAAACACTCAGTTTACAAACACATTCCTCACAACAATCACAACGTTACAAACACATTCCTCACAACAATCACAACGTTACAAACACATTCTCACAACAATCACAAATTTTACAAACACATTTTACAAACACATTCCTCACAACAATCACAAGCGTTACAAACACATTCCTCACAACAATCACAACTGTTACAAACACATTCCTCACAACAATCACAACGTTATAAACACATTCCTCACAACAATCACAATGTTACAAACACATTTCTCACAACAATCACAACGTTACAAACACATTCCTCACAAACAATTCACAATGTTACAAACACATTTCACAACAACAATCACAACGTTACAAACACATTCCTCACAACAATCACAACGTTACAAACACATTCCTCACACAACAATCCTGGCGTTACAAACACATTCCTCACAACAATCACAATGTTACAAACACATTCACACAATAATCACAACGTTACAAACACATTCCTCACAACAATCACAGCGTTACAAACACATTCCTCACAACAATCACAATGTTATAAACACATTCTCACAATAATTACGTATACAAACACATTCCTCACAACAATCTAACAACGTTACAAACACATTCTCACAACAATCACAATGTTATAAACACATTCCTCACAACAATCACAACGTTACAAACACATTCCTCACAATTACAATCACACGTTACAAACACATTCCTCACAATAATCACAACGTTACAAACACATTCTCACAACAATCACAGTTTATAAACACATTCCTCACAACAATCACAACGTTACAAACACATTCCTCACAATAATCACAACGTTACAAACACATTCTCACAACAATCACACAACGTTACAAACACATTTCTCACAACAATCACTGGCGTTACAAACACATTCTCTCACAACAATCACTCAGTTTACAAACACACATTCTCACAACAATCACAAATAAACACATTCCTCACAACAAACACTCAGTTTACAAACACATTCCTCACAACAATCACAACGTTACAAACACATTCCTCACAACAATCACAACGTTACAAACACATTCCTCACAACAATCACAACTTTACAAACACATTTTACAAACACATTCCTCACAACAATCACATTCTTTACAAACACTCAGTTTACAAACACATTCCTCACAACAATCACAACGTTACAAACACATTCCTCACAACAAACACTCAGTTTACAAACACATTCCTCACAACAATCTCAGTTTACAAACACATTCCTCACAACAATCACAACGTTACAAACACTCAGTTTACAAACACATTCCTCACAACAATCACAACTCTACAAACACTCAGTTTACAAACACATTCCTCACAACAATCACAACGTTACAAAACACAGTTTACAAACACATTCCTCACAACAATCACAACTCTACAAACACTCAGTTTACAAACACATTCTCACAACAATCACAACTCTACAAACACTCAGTTTACAAACACATTCCTCACAACAATCACAACTCTACAAACACTCAGTTTACAAACACATTCCTCACAACAATCACAACTCTACAAACACTCAGTTTACAAACACATTCCTCACAACAATCACAACTCTACAAACACTCAGTTTACAAACACATTCTCACAACAATCACAACAACAAACACTCAGTTTACAAACACATTCCTCACAACAATCACAACTCTACAAACACTCAGTTTACAAACACATTCTCACAACAATCACAACTCTACAAACACTCAGTTTACAAACACATTCCATAAACAACAATCACAACTCTACAAACACTCAGTTTACAAACACATTCCTCACAACAATCACAACTCTACAAAACATTCCTCAACAATCACTGGCGTTACAAACACATTCTCACAACAATCACAACTCTACAAACACTCAGTTTACAAACACATTCCTCACAACAATCACAACAACTCTACAAACACTCAGTTTACAAACACATTCCTCACAACAATCACAACGTTACAAACACTCAGTTTACAAACACATTCTCACAACAATCACATTCTCTACAAACACTCAGTTTACAAACACATTCTCACAACAATCACAACGTTACAAACACATTCCTCACAACAATCACAACGTTACAAACACATTCCTCACAACAATCACAACGTTACAAACACATTCCTCACAACAATCACAACGTTACAAACACATTCCTCACAACAATCACAAACGTTACAAACACATTTCCTCACAACAATCACAGCGTTACAAACACATTTCCTCACAACAATCACAACGTTACAAACACATTCCTCACAACAATCTGCGTTACAAACACATTCTCTCACAACAATCACAACGTTACAAACACATTTTACCTCACAACAATCACAACGTTACAAACACTGTTTCAAACACATTCCTCACAATAACAACAACAACTTTACAAACACTGTTTACAAACACATTCCTCACAACAATCACAACTTTACAAACACTGTTTACAAACACATTCCTCACAACAACAACGTTACAAACACTGTTTACAAACACATTCCTCACAACAATCACAAACTTTACAAACACTGTTTACAAACACATTCTCACAACAATCACAATTACAAACACTGTTTACAAACACATTTCTCACAACAATCACAACGTTACAAACACTGTTTACAAACACATTCCTCACAACAATCACAACTTTACAAACACTGTTTACAAACACATTCTCACACAACAATCACACTGTTTACAAACACATTCCTCACAACAATCACAGCGTTACAAACACATTCTCACACACAATCACAACGTTACAAACACATTCCTCACAACAATCACAACGTTACAAACACTGTTTACAAACACATTCCTCACAACAATCACAACTTTACAAACACTGTTTACAAACACATTCCTCACAACAATCACAACTTTACAAACACTGTTTACAAACACATTCCTCACAACAATCACAACTTTACAAACACTGTTTACAAACACATTCCTCACAACAATCACAACGTTACAAACACATTCCTCACAACGTTACAAGCACATTCCTCACAACAATCACAACTTTACAAACACTGTTTACAAACACATTCTCACAACAATCACAACGTTACAAACACATTGTTTCAAACACACAATCACAACGTTCACACACATTCTCACAAACTGTTTACAGTTAAGCACATTCCTCACAACAATCACAACTCTACAAACACTGTTTACAAACACATTCCTCACAACAATCACAACGTTACAAACACTGTTTACAAACACATTCCTCACAACAATCACAATTCTACAAACACTGTTTACAAACAATCCTCACAACAATCACAACTTCAACAAACACTGTTTACAAACACATTCCTCACAACAATCACAACTCTACAAACACTGTTTACAAACACATTCTCACAACAATCACAACTCTACAAACACTGTTTACAAACACATTCCTCACAACAATCACAACGTTACAAACACTGTTTACAAACACATTCTCACAAACAATCACAACTCTACAAACACTGTTTACAAACACATTCCTCAACAATCACAACGTTACAAACACTTTTTACAAACACATTCGTTTACAAACACATTCACAACTCAATCAAACACTGTTTACAAACACATTCCTCACAACAATCACAACAAAATACTGTTTACAAACACATTCCTCACAACAATCACAACTCTACAAACACTGTTTACAAACACATTCCTCACAACAATCACAATCTACAAACACTGTTTACAAACACATTCCTCACAACAATCACAACGTTACAAACACTGTTTACAAACACATTCCTCACAATAATCACAACGTTACAAACACAGTTTACAAACACATTCCTCACAACAATCACAACTTATAAACACTGTTTACAAACACATTCTCAACAATCACAATACAAACACTGTTTACAAACACATTCTCACAACAATCACAACTCTACAAACACTGTTTACAAACACATTCCTCACAACAATCACAAGCGTTACAAACACATTCAGTTTACAAACACATTCTCACAATAATCACAACTCTACAAACACTCAGTTTACAAACACATTCCTCACAACAATCAAGCGTTACAAACACATTCTCACAAACAATCACAGCGTTACAAACACATTTCCTCACAACAATCACTGGCGTTACAAACACATTCCTCACAACAATCACAACGTTACAAACACATTCCTCACAACACAGCAGCGTTACAAACAATTCAACTCACAAACAATCACTGTTTACAAACACATTCCTCACAACAAACAATTTACAAACACTGTTTACAAACACATTTCATTCCTCACAACAATCACTGGCGTTACAAACACATTCTCACAATAATCACACGTTACAATCACAGCGTTACAAACACATGTTATAAACACATTTCTCACAACAATCACAGCGTTACAAACACATTCCTCACAACAATCACAACGTTACAAACACATTCCTCACAACAATTACTGGCGTTACAAACACATTTCTCACAACAATCACAACACTGTTTAAACACATTCCTCACAACAATCACAAGCGTTACAAACACATTCCTCACAACAATCCTGGCGTTACAAACACATTCCTCACAACAATCACAACGTTACAAACACATTCTCACAACAATCACAACGTTACAAACACATTCCTCACAACAATCCTGGCGTTACAAACACATTCCTCACAACAATCACAGCGTTACAAACACATTCTCATAAACAATCACACAGCGTTACAAACACATTCCTCACAACAATTACAACACTGTTACAAACACATTCCTCACAACAATCACAACGTTACAAACACATTCTCACAACAATCACAACGTTACAAACACATTTCCTCACAACAATCACAACAGTTACAAACACATTCCTCACAACAATCATCACAACGTTACAAACACATTGTTCACAAACAAACACAATGTTACAAACACATTCCTCACACAAATCACACGTTACAAACACATTCCTCACAACAATCACAACGTTACAAACACATTCCTCACAACAATCACAACGTTACAAACACATTCCTCACAACAATCACAACGTTACAAACACATTCCTCACAACAATCACATTCTACAAACGTTTACAAACACATTCCTCACAACAATCACTCAGTTTACAAACACATTCCTCACAACAATCACAGCGTTACAAACACATTCCTCACAACAATCACAACGTTACAAACACATTCCTCACAACAAACACAACGTTACAAACACATTCCTCACAACAATCACTCAGTTACAAACACATTCCTCACAACAATCACAACGTTACAAACACATTCCTCACAACAATCACTCACGTTACAAACACATTCCTCACAACAATCACAAGCGTTACAAACACATTCCTCACAACAATCTGGCGTTACAAACACATTCCTCACAACAATCACAACGTTTATAAACACATTTCCTCACAACAATCACAACGTTACAAACACATTCCTCACAACAATCCACAACGTTACAAACACATTCCTCACAACAATCACAACGTTACAAACACATTCCTCACAACAATCACAGCGTTATACAAACACATTCCTCACAACAATCACAGCGTTACAAACACATTTCTCACAACAATCACATAGCGTTACAAACACATTCCTCACAACAATCACTGGCGTTACAAACACATTCCTCACAATAATCACAACGTTACAAACATACTGTTTTTACAAACACATTCCTCACAACAATCACAGCGTTACAAACACATTCCTCACAACAATTACAAGCGTTATTCTCACAACAATCACTCACAACTAACAAATACTGTTTACAAACACATTCCTCACAACAATCTGGCGTTACAAACACATTCCTCACAACAATCACAGCGTTACAAACACATTCCTCACAACAATCACAGCGTTACAAACACATTCCTCACAACAATCACAATCTACAAACACTGTTACAAACACATTCCTCACAACAATCCTGGCGTTACAAACACATTCCTCACAACAATCACAGCGTTACAAACACATTCCTCACAACAATCATGGCGTTACAAACACATTCCTCACAACAATCACAACGTTCTACAATTCTCACATTACTCACAAACACTGTTACAAACACATTCCTCACAACAATCACAACGTTACAAACACTGTTTACAAACACATTCCTCACAACGTTACAAACACTCAACAATTACATTCCTCACAACAATCACAGCGTTACAAACACATTCCTCACAACAATCACAACGTTACAAACACATTCCTCACAACAATCTGGCGTTACAAACACATTCCTCACAACAATTACAATGTTACAAACACATTCCTCACAACAATCACAGCGTTACAAACACATTCTACAAACAATCATGGCGTTACAAACACATTCCTCACAACAATCAACTTTACAAACACTGTTTACAAACACATTCCTCACAAACAATTACAAACACGTTACAAACACATTCCTCACAACAATCACAGCGTTACAAACACATTCCTCACAACAATCATGGCGTTACAAACACATTCCTCACAACAATCACAACGTTACAAACACATTCTCACAACAAACACAATGTTACAAACACATTCCTCACAAACAATCACAGCGTTACAAACACATTTCTCACAATAATCACAACTCTACAAACACTGTTTACAAACACATTCCTCACAACAATCACAACGTTACAAACACATTCTCACAACAATCACAAGCGTTACAAACACATTCTCTCACAACAATCACAATGTTACAAACACATTCCTCACAACAATCACAGCGTTACAAACACTGTTTTACAACACACATTCCTCACAACAATCACAGCGTTACAAACACATTCCTCACAACAATACAACGTTACAAACACATTCCTACAACAATCACAAGCGTTACAAACACATTCCTCACAACAATCACAACTCTATAAAACACATTTCTCACTGTTACAAACACATTCCTCACAACAATCACAACTCTACAAACACTGTTTACAAACACATTCCTCACAACAATCACAGCGTTACAAACACATTCCTCACAAACAATCCCTGGCGTTATAAACACATTCCTCACAACAATCACTGTTGTTATAAACACATTCCTCACAACAATCACTGGCGTTACAAACACATTTCTCACAACAATCACAGCGTTACAAACACATTCCTCACACAACAATCACAACGTTACAAACACATTCCTCACAACAATCACAGCGTTACAAACACATTCTCACAACAATCCTCACAACGTTACAAACAATTCTCACAACAATCACAAGTTTACAAACACATTTCTCACAACAAACAATCTACAAACACTGTTTACAAACACATTCCTCACAACAATCACAACTCTACAAACACTGTTTACAAACACATTCCTCACAACAATCACAACTCTACAAACACTGTTTACAAACACATTCCTCACAACAATCACAACGTTACAAACACATTCCTCACAACGTTACAAGCACATTCCTCACAACAATCACAACTCTACAAACACTGTTTACAAACACATTCCTCACAACAATCACAACTCTACAAACACTGTTTACAAACACATTCCTCACAACAATCACAACTCTACAAACACTCAGTTTACAAACACATTCCTCACAACAATCACAACTCTACAAACACTGTTTACAAACACATTCCTCACAATAACAATCTACAAACACTGTTTACAAACACATTCCTCACAACAATCACAACAACTGTTTACAAACACATTCCTCACAACAATCACAACTTTACAAACACTGTTTACAAAACACATTCCTCACAACAATCACAACGTTACAAACACATTCCTCACAACAATCACAACGTTATAAACACACATTCCTCACAACAATCATGCGTTACAAACACATTCTCACAACAATTACTGGCGTTACAAACACATTCCTCACAACAATCACTCAGTTTACAAACACATTCCTCACAACAATCACAACTCTACAAACACTCAGTTTACAAACACATTCTCACAACAATCACAACGTTACACAACACTTTCTACAACAATCACAGCGTTACAAACACATTCCTCACAATAATCACACTGTTACAAACACATTTCCTCACAACAATCACAACGTTACAAACACATTCCTCACACAATAACAACGTTACAAACACATTCCTCACAAACAAACAATTCTCACAACAATTACAACTTTACAAACACATTCCTCACAACAATCACAACGTTACAAACACATTCTCTAAACAACAATCACAACATTTTACAAACACACAACAATCACAACTCTACAAACACTGTTTACAAACACATTCCTCACAACAATCACAACGTTACAAACACATTCCTCACAACAATCACAACGTTACAAACACATTCCTCACAACAATCACAACTCTACAAACACTGTTTACAAACACATTCCTCACAACAATCACAACGTTACAAACACTGCGTTACAAACACATTCCTCACAACAATCACAACTCTACAAACACTGTTTACAAACACATTCCTCACAACAATCACAACTCTACAAACACATTTCCTCACAATAATCACAATGTTTACAAACACATTCCTCACAACAATCACAACTCTACAAACACTGTTTACAAACACATTCCTCACAACAATCACAACTCTACAAACACTGTTTACAAACACATTCCTCACAACAATCACAACTCTATAAAAACATGTTTACAAACACAATCACAACGTTACAATCACATTCTCACACAACACTGTTTACAAACACATTCTCACAACAATCACAACTCTACAAACACTGTTTACAAACACATTCCTCACAACAATCACAACTCTACAAACACATTTTCACAACAATTCACAACGTTATAAACACATTCTCACAAACACTGTTTACAAACACATTCCTCACAACAATCACAACTCTACAAACACTGTTTACAAACACATTCCTCACAACAATCACAACTCTACAAACACTGTTTACAAACACATTCCTCACAACAATCACAACTCTACAAACAACAAACACATTCCTCACAACAATCACAACGTTACAAACACATTCCTCACAACAATCACAACTCTACAAACACATTCCTCACAACACAAACTGTTTACAAACACATTCCTCACAACAATCACAAACACTGTTTACAAACACATTCCTCACAACAATCACAACGTTACAAACACATTCTCACAACAATCACATTCTCTACCTACAACATTCTCACTCACACAATACAAACAACGTTTACAAACACATTCCTCACAACAATCACAACTCTACAAACACTGTTTACAAACACATTCTCACAACAATCACAACTCTACAAACACTCACAACGTTACAAGCACATTCCTCACAACAATCACAACTCTACAAACACTGTTTACAAACACATTCCTCACAACAATCACAACGTTACAAACACATTCCTCACAACAATCACAACTCTACAAACACATTCCTCACAACAATCACAACTTTACAAACACTGTTTACAAACACATTCCTCACAACAATCACAACGTTACAAACACATGTTTACAAACACATTCTTACAAACACATTCCTCACAACAATCACAACGTTACAAACACATTCCTCACAACAATCACAACGTTACAAACACATTCCTCACAACAATCACAACGTTACAAACACATTCCTCACAACAATCACAACGTTACAAACACATTCCTCACAACAATCACAACGTTACAAACACATTCCTCACAACAATCACAACTCTACAAACACATTCCTCACAACAATCACAACTCTACAAACACATTCCTCACAACAATCACAACTCTACAAACACATTCCTCACAACAATCACAACTCTACAAACACATTCCTCACAACAATCACAACTCTACAAACACATTCTCACAACAATCACAACTCTACAAACACATTCCTCACAACAATCACAACTCTACAAACACATTCTCACAACAATCACAACTCTACAACACATTCCTCACAACAATCACAACTTTACAAACACTGTTTACAAACACATTCCTCACAACAATCACAACTTTACAAACACTGTTTACAAACACATTCCTCACAACAATCACAACGTTACAAACACATTCCTCACAACAATCACAACTTTACAAACACATTCCTCACAACAATCACAACTCTACAAACACATTCCTCACAACAATCACAACTTTACAAACACATTCCTCACAACAATCACAACTCTACAAACACATTCCTCACAACAATCACAACTCTACAAACACATTCCTCACAACAATCACAACTCTACAAACACATTCCTCACAACAATCACAACTCTACAAACACATTCCTCACAACAATCACAACTCTACAAACACATTCCTCACAACAATCACAACTCTACAAACACATTCCTCACAACAATCACAACTCTACAAACACATTCCTCACAACAATCACAACTCTACAAACACATTCCTCACAACAATCACAACTCTACAAACACATTCCTCACAACAATCACAACTCTACAAACACATTCCTCACAACAATCACAACTCTACAAACACATTCCTCACAACAATCACAACTCTACAAACACATTCCTCACAACAATCACAACTCTACAAACACATTCCTCACAACAATCACAACTCTACAAACACATTTACAAACTCCTCACAACAATCACAACTCTACAAACACATTCCTCACAACAATCACAATCACAACGTTACAAACACATTCCTCACAACAATCACAACTCTACAAACACATTCCTCACAACAATCACAACTCTACAAACACATTCCTCACAACAATCACAACTCTACAAACACATTCCTCACAACAATCACAACTCTACAAACACATTCCTCACAACAATCACAACTCTACAAACACATTCCTCACAACAATCACAACTCTACAAACACATTCCTCACAACAATCACAACTTACAAACACATTCCTCACAACAATCACAACTCTACAAACACTCAGTTTACAAACACATTCCTCACAACAATCACAACTCTACAAACACTCAGTTTACAAACACATTCCTCACAACAATCACAACGTTACAAACACATTCCTCACAACAATCACAACTTTACAAACACTGTTTACAAACACATTCCTCACAAAATCACAATACAAACACTGTTTACAAACAATTCACAACAACAATCACAACTTTACAAACACATTCCTCACAACAATCACAACTCTACAAACACATTCCTCACAACAATCACAACTCTACAAACACATTCCTCACAACAATCACAACTCTACAAACACATTCCTCACAACAATCACAACGTTACAAGCACATTCCTCACAACAATCACAACTCTACAAACACTCAGTTTACAAACACATTCCTCACAACAATCACAACTCTACAAACACTCAGTTTACAAACACATTCCTCACAACAATCACAACGTTACAAACACATTCCTCACAACAATCACAACTCTACAAACACATTCCTCACAACAATCACAACTCTACAAACACATTCCTCACAACAATCACAACTTTACAAACACTGTTTACAAACACATTCCTCACAACAATCACAACTCTACAAACACATTCCTCACAACAATCACAACTCTACAAACACATTCCTCACAACAATCACAACTCTACAAACACATTCCTCACAATAATCACTGTTTACAAACACATTCCTCACAACAATCACAACTCTACAAACACACATTCCTCACAACAATCACAACTCTACAAACACATTCCTCACAACAATCACAACTCTACAAACACATTCCTCACAACAATCACAACTCTACAAACACATTCCTCACAACAATCACAACTCTACAAACACATTCCTCACAACAATCACAACTCTACAAACATTCCTCACAACAATCAAACACATTCCTCACACAACAATCACAACTCTACAAACACTCATTTACACAACACATTCCTCACAACAATCACACTGTTTACAAACACATTCCTCACAATCACAACTTTACAAACACTGTTTACAAACACATTCCTCACAATAATCACAACTTTACAAACACTGTTTACAAACACATTCCTCACAACAATCAACAGTTTACAAACACATTCCTCACAACAATCACAACGTTACAAACACATTCCTCACAACAATCACAACTCTACAAACACATTCCTCACAACAATCACAACTCTACAAACACATTCCTCACAACAATCACAACGTTACAAACACATTCCTCACAACAATCACAACGTTACAAACACATTCCTCACAACAATCACAACTTTACAAACACATTTCACAAAACACAATTCCTCACAACAATCACAACGTTACAAACACTGTTTACAAACACATTCCTCACAACAATCACAACGTTACAAACACAGTTTCCTCACAACAATCACAACGTTACAAACACTGTTTACAAACACATTCCTCACAACAATCACAACTTTACAAACACTGTTTACAAACACATTCCTCACAACAATCACAACTTTACAAACACATTCCTCACAAACACATTCCTCACAACAAACACTCAGTTTACAAACACATTCCTCACAACAATCACAACTTTACAAACACATTCCTTACAAACACACTCTCTACAAACACATTTCTCACAACAATCATAACAACGTTACAAACACATTCCTCACAACAATCACAACTCTACAAACACTCAGTTTACAAACACATTCCTCACAACAATCACAACTCTACAAACACTCAGTTTACAAACACATTCCTCACAACAATCACAACTCTACAAACACTCAGTTTACAAACACATTCCTCACAACAACAATCACAACTCTACAAACACTCAGTTTACAAACACATTCCTCACAACAATCACAACGTTACAAACACATTCTCACAACAATCACAACTCTACAAACACATTCCTCACAACAATCACAACTTTACAAACACTGTTTACAAACACATTCCTCACAACAATCACAACTCTACAAACACATTCCTCACAACAATCACAACTCTACAAACACATTCCTCACAACAATCACAACTCTACAAACACATTCCTCACAACAATCACAACTCTACAAACACATTCCTCACAACAATCACAACTCTACAAACACATTCCTCACAACAATCACAACTCTACAAACACATTCCTCACAACAATCACAACTCTACAAACACATTCCTCACAACAATCACAACGTTACAAGCACATTCCTCACAACAATCACAACTCTACAAACACTCAGTTTACAAACACATTCCTCACAACAATCACAACTCTACAAACACTCAGTTTACAAACACATTCCTCACAACAATCACAACGTTACAAACACATTCCTCACAACAATCACAACGTTACAAACACATTCCTCACAACAATCACAACTTTACAAACACTGTTTACAAACACATTCCTCACAACAATCACAACTTTACAAACACTGTTTACAAACACATTCCTCACAACAATCACAACTCTACAAACACATTCCTCACAACAATCACAACTCTACAAACACATTCCTCACAACAATCACAACTCTACAAACACATTCCTCACAACAATCACAACTCTCACAAACACATTCCTCACAACAATCACAACAATCACAACGTTACATTCCTCACAACAATCACAACTCTACAAACACTCAGTTTACAAACACATTCCTCACAACAATCACAACTCTACAAACACTCATTTTACTAACACATTCCTCACAACTTTGAAATTCTTGTATTTGACGTAAAAGTGTATATATCTGTTTTCTTTACAGGCTGCAGCCATTTTCAATTCTGCATTTGGGAGCTTTCTGGTAAGTATGAATGCAGAGAGAGAAAGAAAAGAGAGGACAGGGAATAGAGTTGAAAAGAGAGAAATGGGCAAAGAAAAGAACAAAGAAGTAAAAGAATAATGTGAGAGTCTCATTTCTCTGTCCTGTCTGCAGGGGATTGTGGTCACTCCTCTTCTGCTGCTGGTGTTTGTGAGTAAAACTCCTCTTTTATTTGTTTTGTGTTCAGTGTGGATGTGCTGGACAATGAGCTTGTTATATGGGTGGGATTTACTGTATGTCTGAGTTGTTCAGTGTGTTTTACAGGAGTTGTTTCTGATGTATATTGTGTGTGTGTGTGTGTGTGTGTGTGTGTGTAGCTGGGCTCCTCGTCTTCTGTCCCGTTCTCCTCCATCTTCTCGCAGCTCTTCATGACGGTGGTCGTCCCGCTAATAGTTGGACAGGTGAGGTGTGTGTGTGTGTGTTGTTTTGGTAAATACTGTTCATCTAATTTCACATTTGAAAAGCATGTAAGAGTGTTAATCTGAGTTTCTGTCCTAAATAATTTCCCAACAGCAGTTAATAGGAAGTTGCCACAGTGATACTGAACATGTTTTGTGCATGCAGGTGTGCCGGAGGTTCCTGAGGGAGTGTCTGGACCGCCGGAAGCCTCCGTTCGGGACGGTGAGCAGCGTCGTTCTGCTCATGATAATCTACACCACCTTCTGCGACACCTTCTCCAACCCCAACATAGAGCTGGACCATCTGAGCCTGCTCCTCGTCGTCTTCATCAGTGAGTGTGTGATTTAACCTCTGAGGTTTACACACAAAGTTGTGAGTTGGAATATCACATAAAACATTTGTGAATAAGGCAACGTTCATCCCATGTGTTCAAGAGAACAAAAGTATCACTATCTGGCAATTTGGCACAAGATATCAGTAATAGAAATTAAAGTTTTTCCCTCCATCATAAATGAGTTGTGTCTCGAGGCGTCAGACGAAATGCAGTAAGCGCTGTCATGTTCTCATGTGAGACGCTTAAACCAAATCATTCTGATGACGGAATCACTGTGCATTCACACCTTCGCTGGCGAGCGTGTCAAAATTCGCTCCAGCCACCCTGCCAACGGTGCTGTAGAAACATTACCATAAAGTTGACCTGATTTCAAATCTCCTCAACGTGCAAATTGCCCAAGACGCACCGCTCTCGGCGGAGCTCGCCGCCGGTGTCAAATTCTGTTAAAATAGTCTTTAACGTCTTGCAAATCATATGTTTCATATACTATTATATAACTGAAGCTACAAGTTGTGAAATCAAGCATATCTCGTTCTTAATGTTTTTTTTTTTTTAGTTGGCATACGTTCTAGCATAGCATACATCTACCCCATTAGCTTAGTTTATACACCACGGTTGCACTTACCCTACATCTTAAATACCATGTATTGGTATTATTACTTAGTTTATCAGTTGAAATAATTTACAATATGTTAGGCATGTTATTACTCCCATTATATAAATGTTAATAAATTAAATGCTTTTATTTTGAACAGAGCATTTAGCTTGCCAGAATAAGCTACAGCAGCTCGATTAGCCATTAAACGAAACATCGCGATAACAGCTTTTGATCAGGCATTTAAAACAGCTACCATGTTGGGTCCTAAGCGGACACTATTTCACAGGGGGACAGGATTTCTCATGACACACTGGCTCCCATTGAAAATGAATGACTTCTGGCCACTTGAGATGCTGCGATGCGATTGGTCCGCTGGTTAGTCCAGTTTTCCAATCACAGCCTCTGTTGAGGCAAAGTCATGTGTTGGTTTGTTGTGCATAGAGGAATTTGGTCAATTTGTTTTTATCACAGTTTATGGGCATGTCTTTATCGGGAAAAAATATCCGCCTCAAATGAGCCCATGCATTTTTTTTTATTTATGCACATCATGGAGTTTCCTTAGTTTCCATTCTTTAATATCAAAATTTGCATATTAATATGTGGATGAAAACATTGGTATGGTCATTTAAAACTCCCCCTAGTGGCCGGTCATGTTTAAAATATTACACATTTTTAATATCGACAAAACATATTGTAGGTTCCATATTTAGCCACTGTTTGGTGACCGAGCTGAAATGTATTAATTTGTGACAGGAGATTGCATAAATTATTATTATTTTTTTAAATCAATTGAGTGTGGGTGTCTATTTTTGTCCCTAAACAAAATCTCAGAAAACCTCAGTTAAATTTGAACACGGCTTAGTTAGACATATAGCTTTGATTTTCTACTAATTTTAGAGTCCAGCTTATTTTGTAAAATATATTGTGTATAAAATAAAAAAATGAGTAAACTTAAAATTCTATAACTTTTATTTTTTGCTTATAATACCAACCTACAGGTCATTCGTCAGTTACAACCATTATGTTTGGATGTGTTTTTAATTTTTATGTTGAATTTTCACATCTGTGCTCAAAAAGGCTGGTGACAATTTTAATAGTTGATTTGTTTGTGGTGCAAGAAACTTCAACTGCACTCACTGTAAGACTGTAAAGGTATATCTTTATTAAGATTGCTCTTTTTTTCCATTTCAGTATTTGCCATTCAGTTGAGCTTCATGTCCCTGATATTTTTCCTGTCTACAAGGTGAGAAACACTCACTTTTCTGGGAACTTTTGGGTTATTTCTATCCTCTACACGTAACCCTCTTAAAAACAACTCTGTGTTTTTAGATTAAGACATAATCCTGATCCACACTTTAATGTGTGACCGACTACATAAAATGTGTTTATATATATCTTGTTTTGTGATGTTTGTAGGAAATCTTCAGGTTTCACTGCAGCCGATTCGGTTGCCATCATGTTTTGTGCGACTCATAAATCCCTCACTTTAGGTAAAACACGAGCTTCTGTCTGGATAAGGCAAATATTATTCATTACTTACCTTCTGTAACTGAACACACTGGTTTAATTTGTGTGTGTGTAGGCATCCCCATGCTGAAGATCGTGTTTGAGGGTTATGAGCATCTGTCTCTGATATCAGTGCCTCTGTTGATCTATCATCCCGCTCAGATCCTGCTGGGTAGCATCCTTCTGCCCTCCATTAAAACATGGATGAGCAGCAGACAGAAGGTAACACGTACACTCTCACGCTCACAAACACACAGTGCACACATGCTCACACTCTCTCACACACACACACACACACACACACACACACACACACACACACAATCTCTCTCTCACACGTACACACACACACACACACACAATCTCTCTCTGTCTTTCTCTCTCGTACACACACACACACACACACTCTACTCTCGCTCTCACACACACACACACACACACACACACACACACACACACACACACACACACACACACAATCTCTCTCTTTCTCTCTCGTACACACACACAATCTCTGTCTCTCTCTCTCTCTCTCTCTCTCTCTCTCTCTCTCTCTCTCTCTCTCTCTCTCTCATACTCTCATACACACACACACACACACACACACAGATGTAATTGTTTAAACCATAATAAATGTAATTGTGAGAAACTTCAAACATTAATTTCTCTGAGATTTAAAGTTGGAATTATAAAATTGTTAAAAGCATAAACATTTTCAGCTTTAATTTACTAAATCTGAACCCCAACCATAAACAAAGCATTATTATTTATATACATATAGAATAAACTCAGCCATTTAAGAGTATTTTCTGATTTGTATTCTGGGTATTATGTTTTTTTTTTTTTGTTTGTTTTTTTGCTCTTTAACTTTATTAACAAAATCAGCATAAAACAACAAAAACGTATTTCATACGATGTAAATTCATGCTCACAGTTCTGATGTGCATGTCAGATACTCTTTTATAACTTCTCCTGTGTTCCATCTGTTGTGGCTTGATTTGCTGCTTTCACAGACTCTCTCGCCCATATGAGCCACACACTGTCGACTGGAAGCTGTGAAACACTTGGCTGAGCCAAACCAAACCCGACCAAACCCAACGAGACCAAACCAGACGTCGAGAACAGGAGTTTTACTCGTCGCACGTACAGTATACGAGAGATCAAGTGCCTTAACGCGCCCCGCGGGACCTCCAACGGCAGGGACTGAAAGTGATTCCATGAGCTTTTTTAAACAGATACCCGAATGTATATGTATATTTTTATATGAAGTGTGAAATCTTTTCTTACTCCGACAGCACTCAGACTTTTGTCAGATGGATTTGCTTTTGTTATTTAGACTTCCAGGGAGATCTTTCATGTATTCGTGTGGCTTTATTGGGCGCATTTCTAAAGCAGTAACCGCTCAATGCACTGCTAACTTTCTTACCTGATGAGTCTTACTGAACCATTGGTCACTTGTTTTGGTGCAGTGAACGCAAAGATCAGCTGTTCGACTGTGCCACGTTACGTTACTGAGACAATAAACAGTGTCATAAATCCAATGAGGTTTTGTGTGTAAATGTGTTTTTTGAGGTGCATCATGCAAAAAAATGACAACACAACCAAATACACCATACGCTTTTCAAAATAGATCTATTTATTCATATTTCATTTTTTAAATCAAATACAGTTTTTAACATTTTTCTAGACTAATGGGTGAGAACATTGAAACTATTCAAAGGGTGCTAGTTTATTTATGGTTAGAATTGAGCTTTTAAACTAGTATTCAGACTGAAATGCATCATTTATGGTTATTAAACACAACTGATATTTTATCTACACTAAAGGCAAAAGCACTTTCTGCTTTATTGTCTGGCAGTCATTCGGGAGGATTAATACAGTGGCTGTGTTTGGAAAGGACTACTTGCATACTGCTGTTTTTTTAATAGTATGGTTTGAACTTATGATGCGTTTTTTAAGAAACTTTTATTCAGCTAGGCTGCATTAAATTGATCAAAGCTGACAGTACAAACAAAAAAATTCCAGATGACTTTGAAGTAATGATGCTGAAAATTCATCTTTGATCATAGGAATAAATTACAGTTTTAAATAGAAAACTATAGAAAACCGCTATTAGGGGCCAAGTACCTATTGTAATCGTTAGTGTTCTTCTGCTCTTGAGTCTATGGCCGCCCATAGAACCGCTTGAGGGAAAGTTATGAAATTTGGCACACTGATAGAGGACAGTCTGAACTGTACCCGCAGCAAATTTGAAGTCTCTAACTCAATCCCTCTAGCGCCACTACCTGTCCAAAGTTTCACTTCCATTTATGTTAATAACTTTTGAACTGTAGGTGCTAGAAGCAAAATTCACTGATTCCTTGGCTCAAGACATTTCGAAAGCATAGCGTCATGAAAATTTTCCCACCAATTTGAATTTTCTTACTCCTTGACTGCTCTGATTTTCACAAAAATGTAACCAGATCATCTCCAGACCATGCCAACATAACGTTACAGAATTCAAGTTGATCCATCAAACCGTTTTTGAATAACAGGCGAACGAATTCGACAAAGAGCGCACCAAAATGAACGGTGTATCTCTGCCATGCCTTAGCGTTTTCCGACCAAACTTGGTGTGTGTTATGACAATCATGACTTGAGGATACCTGCACATTTTCACCGCAGTGCCACCTAGTGGTCAGGAGATTTTTATTTTTTGGCCAAAACTGGCCTCTTTAGATTCGGTGCAGCATACCAATACGAACAATACCCATTTTGGGCGTCTGTGATTTTGAATTTTGATGTAAAATGCTATATTTTAAGAAACGCATTGACGTATCATTAAGAAACTCGGTATGTGTCTTCGGCACAATGCCCTGAAAGGAACTCAAGTTGAGACACCTTGTGGTCAAAAGGATAAAGCATTCCAAAAATGCTAATAACTTTTAAATAAATTAGCCTATTGTAATGAAACTGGACTTAGATCATGCCAGAGAACATAGATACCAATTTTGCCAAAGTCGGCCGAACTTCCTGTCTGCCATTTAGATTTTCTTTCAAAAACTTTTTCAAACTCCTCCTAGACCGTTGATCTGATTTTCACTAAAACTGAATCGTATCATCTTCAGACCATGCTGGCAAAGAGATTGCTTTCGTGTCGACAGACAAAACCATTTTCGTATATTGGTCCGCATCAACAAATTTGACCACCTACTGGTCTGGAGATATAAAAGATTGACATTTTTGGCCAAAACTGGTCTCTTTATATTCGGTGCAGCATGCCGATATGAGCGATACCCAATTTTCCCATATCGGCCATTTCAAGTTTTGTCATGCTATATTTTACGAACGCATTGGCGTATCATTACGAAACTCGGTGCGTGTCTTCGGGACCATGCCCTGAAGGTACTCAAGTTTCAAGACAGCACCACCTTGTGGTCAAAAGTTATGACATTTCCAAAAATGCTGATAACTTTTAAATAAAGTAACCTATTGTAATGAAACTCTACTCATTGTGTGTCTTCAGGACCATGCCGGCAAAAAGATATGGATTTCCTGTCGATAGTCGAAACGGTTTTCGTATATATATATCGATCCATGATGCCAAAACGCCTCTAAGACTTAATCTCTGCAGTGCTTTGGCATATTGACACCAAACTTCCCATGTGTCATTTTCACTTTACTGTGGTGCAACCTATTGTTCGTAACTTTACTAGTGACTGCATTTATGATTTTCCAGTCATTGTTGCAGTTGGTCTGATGCTTCCTCCTTTGTGTTTGGCCCCTTAATTGCTGCTTGCAGCTATATTTTTAAACTGTTTCACAATGTTACTGTTTTTATTTTAGTTTCTTTTGATCAAAGAAATGCAGCCTTGGTGGGAATAAGAGACAGTATTTAGTAGTCTTTGCCTGTTCAGTTTCCTGTCGGTGTTATGAGGTTGTACTCGGCCTGCAGCACCAGGAAGCTGTTTTGCCGTATTTTGCGCACCTGCACCAGGTCTCCACACTCCTGCACGTGGATGATGCCTCTGTCTTCATGGTTGCAGTCGTTGAGCGACACGGCGGTGCGTTTGCGGCAGTGTTTCCTCTGCAGGTACCGGAGACCCACGGCCACGGCCATTCCCAGTGCGGCCGACAGGCCCAGCAGCAGACCCAGCTCGGATGTGCTCTGCCTGGGCACGTGCTCCGGCCTCTCGCCCCCTCTCTCCGGTACTCCAGACGGGTCTTTAGCTTGTTTGGGGGGTTTGAGAACGTCTCTAAACAGATTGGAAGTGTCTTTCTTGCGTTGGGTCAGAGAAACGGTGCCCTCTGTTGGCTCCCGGGACGGGAAAAAGTCGGAGTGGGCTCGACGGAGGGCTTCGGGATGGATGGATGCGGTGAAGATCTGTGTGTTGTGAGTGTGTACTGAAGGCGCATATGTGTGTGTTTGTTTCATAGATGCGTGTGTATCTGTGCTGTGGGTCTGTAATAGTAAATCCGGGACAGTGTGTGTGTTAGTTTTGTGTGTGTTTATGTCTATTTTAGCATTTGTGGAGCTGCGAGGTGAAGACGTGCTTGGGAAAGTTTGTGTGTGTCTATACGAGGACAGAGATGTCTGAGTGTCGTGTAGTGGTTGTGTGTTTGTGTTAACAGAAGGGATTGTTTGTGTGCTATATGTTGAAAGTGTGTTTGCGTTATATGGTGCGTATGTGTTAGTGTGTGTAGATGTGTGTCTATACGAGGACAGAGGTGTTTGAGAGACTTCTAGTGATTGTGTGTTTGTGTTAACAGAAGGGGTTGTGTGTGTGCTATATGTTGAAAGCGGGTTGGTGTTTGTGTTATATGGTGTATGTGTGTCAGTGTGTGTAGATGTGGTTGTATATGTGTGTTTGCTTGTTTTTTCCAGTATTGAGGCTGCAAATACATACACAAAGCATTAAGTATAAACTATAAATTATCATTTAGGTGTTCTGTGTGGCTTGTTTCTTACTCGCCACCCTAAAGTCCAACAATTAATCACGAGGATGTGTGTGCATGTATTGTGTGTTGGTCATAATCACCTGTCGGTTGTCCTGTAACACTGTCAGTGATCTGCGAACTACGTGTCCCATCATGCACCACTGCTGATCTGATTCGAGACCAGTACACAAAATAGGACTGAACCAGCGTGATGCTACAGAGAGAGAATTAAAAGGGAATGAAATTTACATTTGTGTGCTGTGCAGATGAAGACATGATGTGTGTTCCTTGCTTAGACATTTAATTTAATTTAATTAATTTGCATGTTTGTCTTACTAAAAGCGCAGGTCTCCGCTGGGTTGTGTCGGGGCCCTCCAGCTGAAGGACAGGTTCCTCTTGTGCATTTTGTCTGAGTGTGTGACAGTGTCACCCGTGCTGAGGCAGGACAGTGTGTGTGTGCTGGGAGGGTGGAGTGTGAACTCCCCGCCGACGACACGGTCCTCCAGAACAGAGCGAGCCTGCAGCAGAAACCCCATAAACGCCCGGGAGCTCTGAACCGTTACTGACAGAACAACACACACTATTAGTCACTTTGTGGACAGACAGACAGACAGACAGACAGACAGACAGTGTTTATGGAAATTTTTGACCATTCTTCTAGAAGCACATTTGTGAGGTCTGGCACTGATGTTGGACGAGAAGACCTGGCTTGCAGTCTCCGCTCTAATTCATTCACTAATTCATTCATTAATTCACTATCGGGTTGAGGTCAGGACTCTGTGCAGGCCAGTCAAGTTCCTCCACACCAAACTCGCTCATCCATGTCTTTATGGACCGAC
>JAGHMJ010000029.1:1525928-1563428 GCA_018749465.1 Paracanthobrama guichenoti
TCTGATTGGTCAGATGGCCCAGTCTGTTGTGATTGGTCTACTCTGCTCTGGCAGATGGCCCAGTCTGTTGTATTGGTCAGATGTTCAGATGTTCCAGTCTGTTGTGATTGGTCTACTCTGCTCTGATTGGTCAGATGGCCCAGTCTGTTGTGATTGGTCTACTCTGCTCTGATTGGTCAGATGGCCCAGTCTGTTGTGATTGGTCTACTCTGCTCTGATTGGTCTGTTGTGATTGGTCTATGCTGCTCTGATTGGTCAGATGGCCCAGTCTGTTGTGATTGGTCTACTCTGCTCTGATTGGTCAGATGGCCCAGTCTGTTGTGATTGGTCTACTCTGCTCTGATTGGTCTGTTGTGATTGGTCTATGCTGCTCTGATTGGTCAGATGGCCCAGTCTGTTGTGATTGGTTTGCTCTGGCCAGATGGAGAAATGTGCTGTTCATTTGCATAAAGTTAAACAATTCTCAGCTTTGTTGCATTGCTTGACAACCTTACATTGCATTGAAATCAAATGACTTCTGTTAAACAAAACATTGCTGTCATTATTAATCAGCGCTTTAGTGTCACAACAATAGCAGCATTCCTTTTAATAACAAACTATTAAAGTGTATTTTTTATGTTAACAAATCTAAGCTGTTTGTTTACTAGCCTATCTCTTATGGTGTAATGTTTGTTTCTTCCAGGCATGATTTCATTATTTTCCAGGAGCCTGATCATCCGCCAGTTAACATCACAGAGAATGGCTTCCCTGATAAGGTGCAGACATGCATTCACGCAAGATTATTCAAAAAAATGGAATCGCCATAACACTCAAAAATGTGTGTGTGTGTGTGTGTGTGTCTCTCTCTCTCTGTGTCTCTCTCTCTCTCTGTGTCTCTCTCTCTCTCTGTCTCTCTCTCTCTCTCTCTCTCTCTGTGTCTCTCTCTCTCTCTCTCTCTCTGTCTCTCTCTCTCTCTGTGTCTCTCTCTCTCTCTCTCTCTCTCTCTCTCTCTCTCTCTCTCTCTCTCTCTCTCTCTCTCTCTCTCTCTCTCTCTCTCTCTCTCTCTCTCTCTGTCTCTCTCTCTCTCTCTCTCTCTCTGTGTCTCTCTCTCTCTCTCTGTGTCTCTCTGTCTCTCTCTGTCTCTCTCTCTCTCTCTCTCTCTCTCTCTCTCTCTCTCTCTCTCTCTCTCTCTCTCTCTCTCTCTCTCTCTCTCTCTCTCTCTCTCTCTCTCTCTCTCTCTCTCTCTCTCTCTCTCTCTGTCTCTCTCTCTCTCTCTCTGTCTCTCTCTCTCTCTCTGTCTCTCTCTCTCTCTCTGTCTCTCTCTCTCTCTGTCTCTCTCTCTGTGTGTCTCTCTGTGTCTCTCTGTGTCTCTCTCTCTCTCTGTCTCTCTCTCTCTCTCTCTCTCTCTCTCTGTCTCTCTCTCTGTCTCTCTCTCTCTGTCTCTCTCTCTCTCTCTCTCTCTCTCTCTCTCTCTCTCTCTCTCTCTCTCTCTCTCTCTCTCTCTCTCTCTCTCTCTCTCTCTCTCTCTCTCTCTCTCTCTCTCTCTCTCTCTCTCTCTCTCTCTCTCTCTCTCTCTCTCTCTCTCTCTCTCTCTCTCTCTCTCTCTCTCTCTCTCTCTCTCTCTCTCTCTCTCTCTCTCTCTCTCTCTCTCTCTCTCTCTCTCTCTGTCTCTCTCTCTCTCTCTCTCTCTCTCTCTCTCTCTCTCTCTCTCTCTCTCTCTCTCTCTCTCTCTCTCTCTCTCTCTCTCTCTCTCTCTCTCTCTCTCTCTCTCTCTCTCTCTCTCTCTCTCTCTCTCTCTCTCTCTCTCTCTCTCTCTCTCTCTCTGTCTCTGTCTCTCTGTCTCTCTCTCTCTCTCTCTCTCTCTCTCTCTCTCTCTCTCTCTCTCTCAGGTGCGACTGTGCTTCCTCAATGGAAACCATTATGACAGTGTTTACCCACAATCTTTTGAGAAAAGTGCTGCTGTATGTCAGTGTGAGTGCTTCTTCTTTATCCAGTGATATAATGCCGCGATATGCTTCCAGTATCAGAATGACACCGTTTCTCTATCTCTAGCGATCCTGTACGAGCTGCTGTATGATCGAGTGTGTGGCGTCGACCGTGCCGCTTTAGGGTCGTGTATGAAAGGAGGAAGAGGACGAGATAAACTCGACTCAGAAGAATGCAAGAGCAGTGAAGAGTCTGACCTGGAGGAAGACGAGTTCTGGTACGTGTTTGCATTATCATTTGGGCAATATGATTTTATAGTTTGTGCAAGTTGTTAATGAGCTACGATGGCTATATCGGGCTGGTTTTGGCGAATAATATAAATATATTGCAAAGTCTTGTTAGAAATGTTTTTTTGGTCTTACTAGGTCCAGTGAAAGCAGAGAAAAGACGACCAATGGGATGACCGTCAGACAGCCGCAGAGGGTTGAAATTTCAGTATTTTCAATGACACTGACTTCGTAGGATGATATATTTGGATAACAGATCTGTCTGTGTTTCAGGGTCGTGGGAGGGGCCACTCTCGAGGAAGGGGGCGTGGTCTTCTGTCCACTAAGGTGCAAAAGTCCCTAAACCCCGCCCTCTACAGGAACGTGGAGTATGATGTGTGGCTCCGCTCTAAACGAAGTACATTTACATGTTACTGTTTTGAAATTTAGTTAGCATCTTGATTAAATAATATTTTAATTAACTGTGCATTTAGTTCAGCAGCAGCGAGATTTTTGCATGGCCGCAGGAATGCAGTACTCTATCGGAGACAAGTGCAAGGTTAGCAGTGTGTGTGTGTGTGTGTGTGACTTTTTTTTTTACACATTTAAAAGGCATTCGAAGACTTAAAAGTTGCATTTAATACAGGTGATTTTAAGTTTTCTCTGTCTTTCTCAGGTGCAGCTGAGTGGCAGTAATCGCTTCTATAACGCTTATGTTCGGGAAGTCAGTCCTGACAATGGGCCAGTCACTGTGTTTATTGAGGAACTCAACAGACAGTATGTGTTTGTATTTATCACTATATATGTGTGTAGGTGTTTTCAGAGACTGCTGGGTATGTTCAGAATGGCATACTACCTACTGTTTTTGAAAAGTAGCATGCAGTATCTATACTGAGCATGGTCTGTGAATGTGCAGTTTACAACCAGAACACACCATTTAAAAAAAAAAAAAAAGCAATATGCATTATACACTATATTGCCAAAAGTTTCGGGACGCCTGCCTTTACATGCACATGAACTTTAATGACATCCCATTCTTAATCCGTAGGGTTTAATATGGAGTCGGCCCACCCTTTGCAGCTCTAACAGCTTCAACTCTTCTGGGAAGGCTTTCCACAAGGTTTAGGAGTGTGTTTATGGGACTTTTTGACCCTTCTTCTAGAAGCACATTTGTGAGGTCAGACACTGATGTTGGACGAGAAGACCTGGATCGCAGTCTCCGCTCTAATTCATCCCAAAGGTGTTCTATCGGGATGAGGTCAGGACTCTGTGCAGGCCAGTCAAGTTCCTCCACACCAAACTCGCTCATCCATGTCTTTATGGATCTTGCTTTGTGCACTGGTGCACAGTCATGTTGGAACAGGAAGGGGCCGTCCCCAAACTGTTCCCACAAAGTTGGAACTAAGGGGCCAACCCCTGAAAAACAACCCCCACACCATAATCCCCCCTCCACCAAACTTTACACTTGGCACAATGCAGTCAGGTAAGTCCCGTTCTCCTGGCAACCACCAAACTCAAACTCTGTCTGGCTATCAGATGGACGAGAAGCGTGATTGGTCACTCTAGAGAACACGTCTCCACTGCTCTAGAGTCCAGTGGTGGCGTGCTTTACACCACTGCATCCCACACTTTGCACTTGGTGATGTAAGGCTTGGATGAGCTGCTCGGCCATGGAAACCCATTCCATGAAGCTCTCTACACACTGTTTTTGAGCTCATCTGAAGACCACACAAAGTTTGGAGATCTGTATCTATTGACTCTGCAGAAAGTTGGTGACTTCTGCGCACTGTGACCCTCAGCATGCGCTGACCCTGCTCTGTGATTTTACGTGGCCTACCACTTCGTGGCTGAGTTGCTGTTGTTCCCAATTGCTTCCACTTTGTTATAATCCCACTAACAGTTGAGCGTGAAATATTTAGTAGTGAGGAAATTTCATGAATGATCTTATTGCAGGTGTCAACCTATCACGGTACCACGCTTGAGTTCACTGAGCTCCTGAGAGCGAGCCATTCTTTCACAAATGTGTGTAGAAGCGTCTGCATGCCTAGTGCTTGATTTATACACCTGTGGCTATAGACTTGATCAGAACACCTGAATTCAATGATTTGGAGGGGTGTCCCAATACTTTTGGCAATATAGTTTATATTATAGCAGTATGTACTTTACAAAGTACAGTAGTATTTGATTCCGTACTTAGCCGAAGACTTGAGTCTGTCTTAGTTTTTAATGTGTTGAGAATTTGAACTGCCTTATGAAAGCCTGTAAAATCAATGTTTTCTGTTGCACGTTTCAGAGCGGCTCAGTGCACATTATTAACTGGAAGAAACTCGTTCACATTACACCAGAGAATTCAAATGTCACGAAAGGTTGTTTCAGGTCTGTTCAACTCAGCGCTGTTGAGCATCATCTCACTGCGTGATGAAGCCTATGTATTTAGAGTGACCCTAAAATTCAGGCTATCAGGGCAAAAATGTTCCTTTTATGATTTTGGTTTTTTTGTCTCATATTTGTATCTTATGATATAGTTAAGCAATATCACATGAGTAACAAGCACAATATTGCACAAATGCCATTTTTCTCCCAAATATAATGTGATATTGATTTTATCCAACAGTTAAAATATTTTAGACACAGTATTGTCTGTTTTTGCTCAATTTTGGAAAATTTAAATATTCCCTATAAAGCCAGAGCAGAAGTGTTGTGTGTCTCTGAGCAAGTGTTTAGTTTCTGAATAAATCAGACGTTTGAACAAATCGAGTGAATTTTTCAATGACTTACTCGTTTAGACATGTACTGCCACCTACTGGCAGTTTTAGTTTAATTTTAATGAAAATGTATATTCTTAGCCCTAACAAACAAATGAAAATTGTATATTATAAACAATATTCATCTATTAATCATCTTTTATGTATGTGTTTGTGTGTTTAGACATACTGTGCCGTTGTTGAGTTTGCGTCTTCCCTCTGAAGAGCCTCAGTCATGGCAGGCGGTGTCAGAGAGGGGCAAAAAACATAGCGCACCAAACAACGTTTCACAGGCGCCCTCTGGTACGTTCTCTCCAAACCAAAAACATAATTGAATGACATCAACTCAACTCACTGTCTCGGTTTCTCTGTGCAGAATGGGAGAGCAGAGGAAATCGGAAGCCAAACAAAGCACCGCCTCAGTCAGCGTCCAGCGGTCGAGTGCATAAGCAACACTCCTGGCCTCCGCAGGCCATCCCAGATGAGCAGGCAGCTGGACGGAACAAGTTCAGGTGTGCTTCGCTGCCTTGTATTTAAAGATATCACGTTTGCACTTTAATTTGTCTCATTTTGTGGTTTCTAAAATGATTTGACACTTGATTTGAGGTGTAAACTTGCTGGTCTGATGTGTTTGCAGACGGTCCGATCAGCGCAGCAGTCCTGTGTGTGTTCTTCCAGAGGAGGAAGTGGAGAGCGTCGTTTTGGAGCTTCTGCACAAAGACGAGCACAACTTCCCCTTGCTTGGAACAAGCCCTCAAACGGTGCAGCCATTGCAAACGAATTTACCTTCTATGTAGTGAAACATGATATTCGGGTAGAAATAATGTTTGGCAGGACTTAGATTTTCCGATGCATGGTCATATTATTGCTGTGATAATATTGGTTAATGAGTTTTTTTCAAGTTAATTAGGGTCATATTTCATTGACTTGAAACACAATTCACCCTAATGTTTTTTTTAAAGAAGCTTGAAGAAGCTCTAAAAAACTTAATAGTGCCATTATTCAGCTCAATTTGTTATTCAGTTCAGTACTTTAGTACTTCAGTACTTGTGTAAAGTACTTCACTTAATGACAAAGATGCAAATGCATGTATTTGTACTATAGTAGTATCCTCTGAATTTAGGCCACTGTTGGTGAGGTCGTAAAGAAAGGAGGGGAAAGAAGAGGCTCTCGGAAGAAGGAACAGAAGGAGTGTGTCTCAGAGACAGGTGAGCAGTGAAGCTCCGCCCCCGTTTATATCCAGGTTTAACAAAATGGCTGGCTGAAGAAATTCTAGGCTGATGTCATCTACCTTGACGTGTTTGCATCTCTATAATGTATGTCTATACAAAAGCTTAAATACTCACCTAAAGGATTATTAGGAACACCTGTTCAATTTCTCATTAATGCAATTATCTAATCAACCAATCACATGGCAGTTGCTTCAATGCATTTAGGGGTGTGGTCCTGGTCAAGACAATCTCCTGAACTCCAAACTGAATGTCAGAATGGGAAAGAAAGGTGATTTTAAGCAATTTTGAGCGTGGCATGGTTGTTGGTACCAGACGGGCCGGTCTGAGTATTTCACAATCTGCTCAGTTACTGGGATTTTCACGCACAACCATTTCTAGGGTTTACAAAGAATGGTGTGAAAAGGGAAAAACATCCAGTATGCGGCAGTCCTGTGGGCGAAAATGCCTTGTTGATGCTAGAGGTCAGAGGAGAATGGGCCGACTGATTCAAGCTGATAGAAGAGCAACTTTGACTGAAATAACCACTCATTATAACCGAGGTATGCAGCAAAGCATTTGTGAAGCCACAACACACACAACCTTGAGGCGGATGGGCTACAACAGCAGAAGACCCCACCGGGTACCACTCATCTCCACTACAAATAGGAAAAAGAGGCTACAATTTGCACAAGCTCACCAAAATTGGACAGTTGAAGACTGGAAAAATGTTGCCTGGTCTGATGAGTCTCGATTTCTGTTGAGACATTCAGATGGTAGAGTCAGAATTTGGCGTAAACAGAATGAGAACATGGATCCATCATGCCTTGTTACCACTGTGCAGGCTGGTGGTGGTGGTGTAATGGTGTGGGGGATGTTTTCTTGGCACACTTTAAGCCCTTAGTGCCAATTGGGCATCGTTTAAATCCCACGGCCTACCTGAGCATTGTTTCTGACCGTGTCCATCCCTTTATGACCACCATGTACCCATTCTCTGATGTTTACTTCCAGCAGGATAATGCACCATGTCACAAAGCTCGAATCATTTCAAATTTGTTTCTTGAACATGACAATGAGTTCACTGTACTAAAATGGCCCCCACAGTCACCAGATCTCAACCCAATAGAGCATCTTTGGGATGTGGTGGAACGGGAGCTTCGTGCCCTGGATGTGCATCCCACAAATCTCCATCAACTGCAAGATGCTATCCTATCAATATGGGCCAACATTTCTAAAGAATGCTTTCAGCACCTTGTTGAATCAATGCCACGTAAAATTAATGCAGTTCTGAAGGCGAAAGGGGGTCAAACACCGTATTAGTATGGTGTTCCTAATAATCCTTTAGGTGAGTGTATACAGCACATTGGACAGTCACTTTTCAAAAAAATAGTGCATTGCCCTGATATTGATAATATGGCTGACCAAATTTTTATTTATAAATTTAATCATTTATTTTGGTTTTCGGCTTTTAGAAACGTCCCAGAGGCCCATACAGAGACAGAAGAGCACCACTGAAGAAAAACATGGGGTGAGTTACATTGAGTCATTTACACCACTAAACCAATTCAGGCCTATTTATTATGGCTTTCTTTAAACTGTTGACATAGGTGCGTCCCAGTTTGCATACTTCTGCACTCTGTTTTGTAGTGTAAAAGTGCGGGTAGTGTGTTCACAGTGAGAATGGGGGGAAAGGGGCATCAGACTCAGTTGAGTACATAGTATAAGTGCATAGTGGTTAGTGCATCATTTGGTACTCAACATGTGTTTTTTAGCTAACCAAGATATGACCAAGGATACTAGAAAGTGTTGTAGTCACAATGTCCAAATTTACGGCAACAAAACAAGCAATATATCCTTTCTTTTCCACGTTAATATAAATTCTTTGTCCTAACCAGTCACTGGTTTATATTGTCTCTAGAATACAGGGGTTTCTGAGGAACCAGTGCAGAGACCTTCACCAACAATCAAAGAGAGATTACAAGAGAAACCCATGCCTGTCTCTCCATCTCTACCTCCTGCTGTTATCTTTCCTGGCCCCAAAACAGTCCCATCTTCATCTCAGACTTCATCTGCTACTTCCTCTGCCCCTGATCTTGATAAGTCTGCTCCTGAGGCAATTAAAAAGACGCCTAATCAACCCAAGAATAGCACTGCTCGAAGCCCTTACAACAGTCAGTTTGCCCTGGTGTCCACTTTAGCCCCTTCACAACCCATATCTGTGGCAGCAGTCTCAGTTCCCACCCCTGCCGCTATTCAATCTGCTGCGCCTGCATTGAAACCTACCCAACCCTCATTGCAAACTGCCCCAGTGCCTACCGCAGTGCTCCCCACATCTGAACTTATTTCCCAGCCCAATCAAGCACCATCTCAGATTACCTTGGTTGCCTCTCAGATCACCCCTGTCCAAGTACCTGCTGCTATCCCAACTCGCACTGCTCTGACATCTTGTGGCTCAATCCCAGATGCCCCCATTGAATCCACCCCATCCATTCAAACCACCCCATCATCTTTTATTTCCACTCCACCCCTCTTGCCCGCCTCTGCAATGCCTGTTTCTAGCCAATCTCCGGCAGCTGCCCCTATGCTAGATGCCCCAAAAGCACCTTCTACCACCCTTCCCGTTGATGGTCCACCGGCTGCCCACAAGACTGTAGATCCTCATACCACTATGACATCAATCCCTCTTCCCCAAGCTCCTCCCCCCTCCATCTCTCCTTCCTCTGCCCATGCTCCACCTCCAGACATACCTCAATCCTCAGATCCACAACCCTGTGAAGCATCGGCCATACCTGCCTCTGGTAAGTTTTGTCCAATGAAGTTCAAACTCAGACATGACATTGCTTGAAATGCATCACGTAAATCTGGTTGCAAATGTTGACTTTCTAGTGAATTCAACCAAGTTCTCACAGAGCATCTCTTGGCCACCAGGTGTAGCACCTGCTCCTGACCCCCCATCCCAACCCCAACAAATCCGTTATCCTCATCTCCAATGGTCTCAGCTCCTTCAGGACCCAGTTTATCCAGGATTCCCCCTGAACGAGAAGGGAGACGTGGAACCACTGCCTAACTTTTCCCTCTCCCAAAAAGGAGAAGACCTACCACAAGGTAATGAAAACCCCAGAGATCTGACATATACCTCTAAAAACAATTGACCTGGCATTACAAGATCCTCTCAGTAGCCCATTATTCAGAGCTAAATGGCAGGTAAATGAGTTTACCGTCCTCATTATAATGAATTTTAATCTTTTGAAATGCTTTATGTAATATTTCAGATATCAATGTCCTCAAGTTCTTCTTCAACCTCGGTGTCAAGGTAGAGTTTTGAGAATTCTTCTTTGCATTTGTTGCTTCATTAATGGCTAACATTAGCCGCGTTTCCATTACCCTTCTAATTGCGCAAATTGAAATTGAAAATTGAAAATACAGCCAATGGAAACGTGTCAAATTTGCAAGAACTCCCATATATCGCAAACAAGTTTTTACGCTCGCATGAAGTAATTCAGGCAATTCGGGAAATTTTTTTTGCAAAACTGCAATGGAAACAGTCACCTGGCGTACGTAAAAGTTTGATCGTTCTTTAAAGAAGGTGCAGTATGTTTGGACAGAAGACAAGACAGACTATTTAACTCATAAAAGACAAAATAATTACGGGAATTCTGGATTCTAAACAACAAAGAAATGCTACAATTTATCAAGACCTAGAAGCAGACAGGAGGTAGCCTTACGTCGTCATGCTCAGATTCTAGTCAGAATACGAGTCTGATGCTGCTCCATTGGGCTGTGATTATGGGGCGTGTTTCAACCGAACCAGGATAGAAAATGCCTCTGCAGTCGATTGGCTAGACCTACAACCAATCAGAGCAATGGAGTCAGTGACGCATAGTTGTCAACAGAACTCAACTGCACGCACGCTGGAAAAAGTAGAAGAAGAGGAGTGTAAACGATCTTTGCTGGTGTTGTAAAAAGAATCCAACGATACATGGAGTACTTACTAACACAATCATCATTTTTGAGAGAAATAGTAAAGGGTGAATGCATATACGAACAAGTTCTCCGCTTAGTAAACAAATTCAACCCAAGCGCTCTTTGGTGATGTGAATGCTTACGTTACTGTTGATCACCTGTCCATCATCGTTTAAAGCCCGCCCTGACACTTTGATTAGTCCAAACAACTCTGGTTGGAGCATTGCTCCACAACAGATCAAGTTCAGACCGAACTTCCTGACCTCAAATGTTGTGGCTGGCAACCAGGCCTAGACAGAAGGGAGAAGCACTCAAAAACACCTCAAATGTGGCCGCTCCCAAGTATAAGGGGCTTTCCTTGCCATTAATACTTGGATAGCATGCTTACGTCTCCTTTGATTAAAAATAATGGCTACCGTCGGCATGATTTTTGGAATGACTTCTCGCAGGAGGAAAAAAAATTACGTATCAGTCGCATAACATCGGTTAATGGAAACGCTGTCATTCCGCAATCATTTTTTATTGACATTTTAGAAAAAAATCACGAAAGTTTTGCGCAAATCTGTAATGGAAACGTGGCTGCTGTTTATGGAATTACATAGAAGTGTGATGTCTCCCCATTTCCTCAGGCATACTCTCAGCCAATGTTTCCTCCCATCATTTATCTGGGTCCACTGAACCAAGCCTATCAGATGAACCTTAGAGGGCCTCCTCCTTCCTCTGAATCTCCCGCTAACCCCACAATGACTTCATGGCAATCAGAAAACCCTTCTCCTCCTCGGAGTTTGAGCTCCATCCCTGACACCTCATTGGAGAGCCATGCTCCCGTTGCACCTGTAGCAGTTGGTAGCGGTTCTGTTGGTCCCATAGAGGTGGGAGGGTACAATAATCATCATCATCATCATCCTCCATCCGTTCCAATGCAGGTGCCACCAAGACCACCTATGCCATGGTTAGCTTCCTCTGGTCCAAGTGCCTATGCTGGGACATACCCAGCTGCCCCTCAAGTGCAGTTTTCAGCGCCACCTTGTCCACCTCACGGGAATCAGATGTATCCTCCATCATCTGTTGGGTACCATCATATGCCGCCTCCACAGATGCCTCATGAAGCCTTAAACCATGGCCCTCATGGTCGGATGGATGTCTTGCCATTTGCTCCTCCCACAATGGACAGAGGTCAAGAAAATTGCCAGAGGTCTATGAACCCCCAGTACGGGTCCTTGCAGAAGATCGCTGGCTTTCCCGGAGGACAACCTCAGTTGAGTGGTGGTGATTTCAAGCCTGTAGATATTCCTGTTTCAATGGCCACAATGCAACCCTTTGGTGGAGCTTGTTCTGTTATACAACCTTTTCATTTTAGCCAAGTGCAAGCAGACATGGCAGGATTGACCTCTCCAGCCAATGGGAGCTTAGGAAGACATGGGGGAGTCTATGCAAATAGCCCCCATGCTGGACAATTTGCAGAAGATCCTTCCCGCCTTGTCCATGCGTATTCTCCCGATGACAATTGGTCCGTTGAAGAGCTGGAGATTCCCAATGTCGATCTCAGACATGCCCAGTCCTTCTACAGCCAGTCTTACAGGGGTGGAGGAAGACGTGGTCAAGATGGAGGATATCGAGGCCGGGGCCACCGTGGGCGGAAAGATTACTCTAGCCGAGGTAGACCGGATGACCAGTCATCCTATAGACATTATGGGAGACGAGGTGCTGGGCCAATGATCGGGATACAGTTGCCATATCAGTGATTCTGAAATGCTGGATATACATTTTTTTTTTTTTGGTTTACAATGATCTGTTGTTTGAATTTTGGGGTGGCTTTTGGTACATGTTACTGATTAGTAATATATATCCAATGTTTTTAACAGTTTTGCCCCCCACACACACACACACACACACATTCTTAAGCAAATCGGTTTCATGTTTTGATTTCAGAAAGCCCTAGTGAACATGTGTGTTTATATATGTTGTAATAAAATCTAATATTATTTTTAGTTTTGTTGTTGAGCAGACTGCACTGCCCCTACATGCACACTAAAAGGGAAAAATATTATGGATCATACTATTGCTTTGAATGTATAAAACGATTCAGCTCTGTGAAATCCGATTATAGTTTTTTTAACATTTAAATTTATGTCAAGAATGTTCTGCATCTTTTAATGTGTATGGTGTTTTTTTGTTTTCTTCCTAAAAATCCAAATTGTAAACAATTCAACTTGTGCTGCTGCAAAGTGAAGAATATAATGGTGTCAGCACCTCACCTGGCATAGGAAAGTGCCTTTTTGTCAAGTTTTTGGGAATTTAATTTGGTTTTCTTTGACTATACCTTTATTGTGCACTCTCAATCTCCTCCAGAGGGCTCTAAATAAATCACATTTCTGATCCAAAGATGTTGTTTTAACCAAATAAATTACTAAGAATTTCTTTCTCAGTGGTCTGTTTTTCCCTCCAAGGAATTTATGGATTATATTTGATCGGATGTTCCTCACCGCTTTCTTTTCCTTGGTCAGTTCTTAGTTCTCTTACTCAGGTCTGTTAAAGGAAATTCCAATTACATTATCAGAGCAAATGAAGAACACTCAGAAAGATGTAGTTCTGACACCAAACAAAAGCCAAAGAACATCCCTCTCGTTCGTAATCTTTACATCAAGTTAGTTTTTGGTTGCAACTGCCTTAACGGAACTGAATATATATGTATTGCCTTTGAGATGACTGGGGGAAAAATGTCCCAGAAATCACCCCATGTGGTTCTGATACCAAATAAACAACTCCAAGTCCAGGGGTCTGTTCTTCGTACGTCGCTAACTCAGGAGGCTGGATGTGATTGTTCGACGATTTGGCATGATCTTTGGCTCATCCTGGACAGGTCCGGAAGCTCAAACCTGCTCGGGAGCAGCTGATTTCATGTAAACAGGGTTAGATTGCATCTTGAGGTGATACTTAAAATCTGTCCCAGGCACTGCTACTATTACAAGAGTTCCTTACGGAACCAGGGGCAATGCTAATAATAATAATACAAATGTATTTGAAAATAATATAATAATGTTGCTACTATAGACACAGCCACTTGATTGAGAGATTTATTTGTGATGGAATAATTACTTTATCATTTAATTGGAGTCTTACACACACGCTGTACAGTTACTCTGAGCCGTGCATTAATTTGAGCAATGATGGATATTATGGGATGGCTTGATGCAGAGAACTTGATCTTGACCCTTAAGAAACTTTAATTAATGCTGTCACGTAACAAATCTGCTTCAAATTGACTTAAAAATTAAATTAATTGCTAATTACAACATTGAAATAAAAATGTAAAGGGTGAATATAAATAATTGGGAATCATGTTTAAAAAAAAAAATACATAATTTATGTATTATAACTTTTATGTTGGTTTGGTCGTTTGGCTGTTTCCTTATAAAGGTCCAGAAATTAGTTTTTTTTTCTGTTTTGAATTTGTGAAGTTTTTTTTGCCAGGTGGCTTTTTTAATTATATGATGTCATGACGTTGTCTTGACGCCAGCCAATCGCTGCTTTACTGATCGTGGCTTCGAGTATCGGTGCATCTGCCCTCTTCAGTGAACACAAGAACACGCAGTAATCTCAGATAACTTAATCCAGATATTTTAATCCAATCCGCAAATTCGTTTGAAGAACCAAAATAGCCAGAGATCAGTTATCACGATTAGAAGATCTGGGATCTGTCAAATCATCTCGGATGTATTAAGCGAGGTACGAAGAACGGACCCCAGGGGGGTATTCCAGAAAGCAAGGTTAACTTACCGTCACATATACCCTGAACTCCCAGTCGATTAACCCAAACCTTGCTTACTCGAGGTATGCTGGTTCCAGAAACGAGTCTGGGAGTAAGTTCAGACAACCCAGAGTATGTTCCGGTTAACACACAAGACATTCTCAACAGAGCGACGAATCGATGATTCACCATGGAAACAGGCGCTAAGAAAGAGCAGCCGTTCTACTTTTGTTTAATGGCGATACTTACACTACATTTGGTGGTTGTGCAATAATTTTTTCAACCCTTTTGTTTAATAAATAATCTTTATTCACTGAGAATGAGGATTATATTGTTTGATGCTAATCAATTGAATGCAGATTCATGTGTGAGATGACGTGAAGTGAATTAACATTTAAACATTTAGACTTAATGTATAATATTGTATATTATATAACTAACTATATAACAAATTTGTATAACAACTTTTTTGTGTTCAAGATTTACAAAAATGATATAATGTACGACATGAATCCATTTTCCAAACCGTGTTTTTGTCTTACCCTGAATCATTATGTTACACTTATAATAAGTGCTTACATTGGGACTATTTCAGAGCGGTCCGGTAGGAGCCGCTGCGGAGGAGCACAGTCCCTGCGTGACGCGCCATAGACGTCAACAGAGAGAAGTAGCTCCGGCTGCAATGTTCTTCCGCAAGAACATTCTGTTTATTAACCGCTAGAGCACCAGAAGTTACGGACTGCAGCTTTAATATAACTATATTAATTATATAATACGCACCTGAATACCTCTTAAGCAAACTAACTTATGTTCAGAGATTGAGTTGCTATGGATACTTGCATTCCAGGCTACGGTTCCGGTGTTTTTCCCAACCTTCTGAAAGTGCCCTTGAACTGTGACCCGTCAGATAGGACCCGTCTGCGCATGCGCACATCAATATAGCATAATTTTTTTTTTTTACACGCTGACCACCACGCCTATAATTTCGTGCTGCTGGCGCGTGGATCTCCTCGTGTAAGGTAAGTTTTGGACTATTTCTGTTTATTTATTTTTTTACTAATTGCGCTAGAATTTCTACATGTAGTATAGGGTAAGTTTATTACGGCGACCCGCACATGACATGTAGGGAAAACTAGGCTAAATCGTGCGCACGACTTACTAATTAGTTCCCACGATTGACCGTTTTCCCTTCTTGCACGTCATGGAGTGCATGACTATTTCCCTGGCATTTTTTTACTACTGCATTTTAGACTGGATTTCTTCCTCTAAGTTAGTTGTATAACATTTGTTAACCTTTATAATACCAAGACGGCTAACTTAGCAGTAATGCAAACTATTTCTAAAACTAATAACTATGTTTTCATTTCATTTCATGTTTTTATGTTTAAATTTTTCATGGAAAAATGTGATATGCATCACTGGTTAGTCAACCATTTTAAAATGTTTTGATTGTTTGGTGATATAGATTTTTTCTTTTATTGATCAGTTTATTTGTGCTTTTTTCTTTCTTGCATTTTTAACAGCTATGGAAGATAAGTGGATCATACCCTGATGGTTATGATAAGATTTGCACTCATATTCACTGTAAAAGGTAACGTGTTATATTAAATTTAAATGCCAATCATGTTTATTTTATTATACATCTGCTGGAATCTTGATTTTCTTTCACAACAATGTCCTTTTAATGTAAATTTGTCATTTATAACTACACCGGTCAGGCATAACATTATGAACGGTGAAGTGAATAACACTGATGATCTCTTCATCACGGCTCCTGTTAGTGGGTGGGATATATTAGGCAGCAAGTGAACATTTTGGCTTCAATGTGTTAGAAACAAGAAAAATAGGCAACGGTCCTGCCATCCATGTGGATGTTACTTTGACACGTACCACCTACCTAAGCATTGTTGCAGACCATGTACAGCCTTTCATGGAAACGGTATTCCCTGGTGGCTGTGGCTCTTCCAGCAGGATAATGCTCCTGACACAAAGCACAAATGCTTCAGGAATGGTTTGAGGAGCACAACAACGAGTTTGAGGTGTTGAATTCTGATGGGGCAGTTTGCACTGTAAGATCGTTTTCCCCAATAAGAATCTTCGGTAAAGTTACACATGCAGTATGATTTTTCAGTGTGGTAGGATGGATCGATAGATAGTACTGCTGCAATTTTGCGCTACAGTATGAAAATCTGACACGGTAGGACTCATCGACAGAACAACGGGGGTGCTTCTCAATTCTTGCATCCTCGTTTCCTTTCCTCGTGTCTCAGCTCCACCCCTTCAGGATGCGAGGGAAGGACACAAGGAAAAGACGCGAGGACGGAGGAATTGAATCAAGTGAAATGAAATGTCCTCGCTCCCTTTGGCGTCGCTTCAAAGCTTCATCGATTAATGATGACTAATGGTGAGAGTTGAGATGTCCTACAAGATGGCTGAGGTTGCTCGGTCTCCGGGTCATAGGATGGAGGACGGAGGAGCAACGAAACAAGGAAGGATATTGAGAAGTACCCCAGCAGTCAAACCCGTGACTTCCCACCCGTGAACTCGTACTAGATCAATGTACGCCCAGTTACGCGCTCTGACGTCACATAGCCCGCGAAACAACAATGGCAGCCCCTGTGGATGCGGTCTAATATACAAATAACGTAAAATAAAATGTATAACAGCTTCTCTTGCCTTATGCCCCGTTTCCCTCAAATAAGCAAGGAGTAAGCACCTTTGGCGATAGAAATGATTGCAAATGAGCATAAGCCCTGTACGGTCCGCCATACTTTGTTTTCATCTAGCTTAATGTTTAAACTGAGAAAATGTATCATTTTAAGGGAAAAATAAGTTGATTTTAAATTTCATGGCATCAACACATCTCAAAGTTGGGACAAGGCCATGTTTCCCACTGTGTGGCATCCCCTCTTCTTTTTCTAACAGTCTGCAAACGTCTGGGGACTGAGGAGACAAGCTGCTCAAGTTTAGGAATAGGAATGTTGTCCCATTCTTGTCTAATACAGGCTTCTAGTTGCTCAACTGTCTTAGGTCTTCTTTGTGGCATCTTCCTCTTTATGATGCTCAAATGTTTTCTATGGTGAAAGATCTGGACTGCAGGCTGGCCATTTCAGTCCCCGGATCCTTCTTCTACGCAGCCATGATGTTGTAATTGATGCAGTATGTGGTCTGGCATTGTCATGTTGGAAAATGCAAGGTCTTCCCTGAAAGAGACGCACGTCTGGATGGGAGCATATGTTGTTCTGGAACTTGGATATCCCTTTCAGCATTGATGGAGCCTTTCCAGATGTGTAAGCTGCCCATGCCACACGCACTCATGAACCCCATCCCATCAGAGATGCAGGCTTCTGAACTGAGCGCTGAGAACAACTTGGGTTGTCCTTGTCCTCTTTAGTCCGGATGACATGGCGTCCCAGTTTTCCAAAAAGAACTTCAAATTTTGATTGGTCTGACCACAGAACAGTTTTCCACTTTGCCACAGTCCATTTTAAATGAGCCTTGGCCCAGAGAAAACGCCTGCGCTTCTGGATCATGTTTAGATATGGCTTCTTTTTTGACCTATAGAGTTTTAGCCGGCAACGGCGAATGGCACGGTGGATTGTGTTGACCGACAATGTTTTCTGGAAGTATTCCTGAGCCCATGTTGTGATTTCCATTACAGTAGCATTCCTGTATGTGATGCAGTGCCGTCTAAGGGCCGGAGATCACGGGCATCCAGTATGGTTTTCCGGCCTTGACCCTTACGCACAGAGATTGTTCCAGATTCTCTGAATCTTTGGATGATATTATGCACTGTAGATGATGATAACTTCAAACTCTTTGCAGTTTTTCTCTGAGAAGCTCCTTTCTGATATTGCTCCAGTATGTTTGTCCGCAGCATTGGGGGAATCGGCGATCCTCTGCCCATCTTGACTTCTGAGAGACACTGCCACTCTGAGAGGCTCTTTTTATACCCAATCATGTTGCCAGTTGACCTAATAAGTTGCAGATTGGTCCTCCAGCTGTTCCTTATATGTACATTTCACTTTTCCGGCCTCTTATTGCTCCCTGTCCCAACTTTTTTGGAATGTGTGGCTCTCATGAAATCCAAAATGAGCCAATATTTGGCATGACATTTCAAAATGTCTCACTTTCAACATTTGATATGTTATCTATATTCTATTGTGAATAAAATACAAGTTTATGAGATTTGTAAATTATTGCATTCCTTTTTTATTCACAATTTGTACAGTGTCCCAACTTTTTTGGAATTGGGTTTGTATAAAGCCTTAAAGTTCTGCATAATTAAGGGCGTGGCCACTTTGAGTGACAGGTGGATAGCCGTTTGTCTGCTGTCTGTTAGTCATTGCGTTACCTCAGCTCCACCCATGTCCCACCTCTTTGCCCATTTTCTATTATGTGGGAGTGACATGCGGCCCAGATGGCAACAGCCAGCTCGTCTCTACTTTACGCTTCAGAACTGCTCATCAGAATCCTATGAGTGACGCCACAGACACTACGTCCATATTTTTTTAGTCTATGGTTACAATGGAAGACTTTAAGGGATAGTGATTTACTCACCCTCAAGTCATCCTAGGTGTGTATATGACATTCTTCTTTCAGACGAATACAATCGGAGTAACATTAAAAAAGTCCTGGCTAATCAAAGCTGTATAATGGCAGTGATTGTTGCTCTGTTTTTGAAGTCCATAACAATGCATCTGTCCATCAAATAACTGCTCCACACAGTTCCGGGGGGTTAATAAAGGCCTTCTGAATCGAATCGATGAGTTTGTGTAAGAAAAATATCCATATTTAAAACTTTATAAAGTAAAGTTCCGGCCGATCGCCTATCATGGAAAACACTTTTTCCACGGAAGGCGATCTGCCGGAACATTATTTGCATTTTTATGGACTGATGAAATCGCTTTGTTAATGTCCTCTTAATTCAAAATGGTTACATTAGACAATTTTATTAGTTTGCCTGATTATTTTTGTCGGTTGTTTAACATTTCTATCCTACAACACCTGTCAATTATGAAATGTTTAGTTAAGCTACTTACATCTCACACGTTTACTGAAGCGCCATGTGAATTTGTGCTCAGAAGCTTCTGTGAACATAAATCTGTCTACTTTGATTTGGTCATATTAAATATTTTGTAAGGCCTGCCCAATCGTCCCAATGACAGCTTATGATTGGTGGGTGAAGGTTTCTTGCGGGTTCGGGCTTTTCAGTGGGGTAAAGTAATTTAGTTTCAATTGACCTTTTTCTGACTCCATTTTATCATGACCTTGAATTTAGGTTAGAATGCCAGTTGATAGAGGAGAGGGGGCCAATAGAGAAAGATGTCAATTAGGATGATACTGAGGTGAGACATGCGTCTTGAATGGTGATGCCAATTTCGTAAGAGACAGTTCAGATGTTAATTTCCAGAAAATGTCCTTTGTCTTCTCGGAGAGTCACCATCTTGAGAGCAACTGTTTTTCTGTGCGGAAGCTTTGCATAAGAGCTGATAAAAGATTTAAACTCAAGACAATATTTTGTGTCTAATTTACTTGAGACAAGTAGCCGTGTAATAATCTCATTGCATCAGGGTCCTGATCACTCTGTCGGGGTTTATTCTGCAATAACAACCGGCTGGATGTATAATATCCCTTACTTACATAACCTCAACTTTCGGTTCCAAAAACAGAGGTGACTTTGAGGGTATCCGCTTACTCTTAAACAAACCCAGGTATGTTACATAACCTGCTTTCTGGAACACCTCCCAGTTGTCAGTTTTTAGTTGAAGTTCCTTTAGAAAAAAAATATGTAGATTATATGTGTAGAAAATATGTAGTCTTGACACCAAAGTCTGATTGGTTGAAGCACTCTCCAATTGCGTAGTCATTTAAATTATGCTTGTTTATCACGCCTCTTGTGATCTGATTGGTTGAAGGACTATCCAATTGTGTAGTCATTTAAACTATGCTTATCACGCTTCTTGTGATTTGATTGGTTGAAGGACTATCCAATTGAATTATGCTTGTTTATCATGGCTGGTGTGCAGTAGCAAATACAGAGCAGACTCCCCCGACCAATGTTCAATCTTAAATTGAGCTTGGTCTAGTGATAGCCAGACAAGTTGATACAGCAAATAAACAAATACAAACCAAAGAACATCTTTCTCAGTTGTGGTCTTTCCATTTAAAGTCAGTTTATTCGTAAACAATCTCACTGCACAGACGCGTCACCCAATATTACTGAGACATCAGATTTTGTGTAACTGGTTTTAACCTCAGCTTCAGTTGCATCTTCACATGACTGCTGAACTCAAAAGCCAAATCTTGAGAAATCGGGTTAATATGATGTAACACATTGTGTAACATGATTAAAATATTTTATTCAAAATATACAGTTGCATGTTTGCCATCTTTGTGACCAGTTATGTTAACGATGACAGCAATTCACCCGGAAGCGTACATATTTTCCAGGTTTCATCCTCAAATCATGTCCTCTCCTCTCTTTGGCAAGATTTCACAAGCTTGGCTATCATCTTGCAGGATCCGTCTGGTCTGTTTGTTGAATCGCACCAATGGCCGAGAGGAGAGAGCAGAAGTGTGTGTTGGAAATTGACCCGCTGGGCAGTGTGACGGTGGTGGTAATTCAGTCAAACATGTAAGTCCGCTGGTTTGATGTTATATTGAGCGGCTAAATTTCTGGAATTCTGTGAAATGGGATCTTCAGTCGTCCAAGAAGAAGTAGTTTCCACTCTTCTTTTGTTCCACGTCCTTAAAAACAACAGAAAAGGGTTTTTTAATGATACTGGCCACACATCAAGAATAAAGACCCTGTGAAGCTTCACGCTTTCAACCAGTGATTCGTGGCGTGAATCAAACTGCCAGTCATCTGGTTTCAGTAAACAAGGATTTGTTACACCATAACTCTTTCAAAATGGTTCACCGCTAAAGGGCGATGATATCTGTGAACTCAGGAACCAGTGTCTAAAGTGGTCCAATTCTCACTCTTAACTAGTTGCTTATTAGCATGCATATTACCAGGATATTGGCTGTTTATTAGCACTTAAAGCACATATTAATGCCTTGACCATACTCTACATCCCTTAATCCTACCCAATACCCAAACTTAACTACCTTACTATTAATAAGCAGAAATTAGGGGTTTATTGGGGCAAAAATCATAGTTAGTTACAAACATTAATTTTAGTAACTAACATTTAATAGTTAGTTAACAGTGAGAATTGGACCCTAAACTAAAGTGTGACAGACATTCGTATAATAAAACAGGAAGAGTATTGATTAATAGTCTCTTTGTGGCCTGATTAACCAAGCTCTCCATAAAACAAGCTCTACAATTTAAAAGTAACACACATTATACACTTCATATTTAATAGTACACACACACACACTTGTAAATATTAAAAATAAAAGGATTCCTCTCGGGAGAAGCGTTCAGCCTTTCCTCCATGTAAATAGTGAATCCGCCATGGTGCGAGCACAACTGGCTTTTAAAGGGAAAGGGAGATGAGACTCTGATTGGTTTATTGCACATTACGCCCAAAACACACCCATTAAGAGACGAGGGACAACCCCAGGGTTGGACGATTAGGGCAGAGACTCATCGTCAACGCCGTCCTGTGATCTATCACTAAAGTAGCTCAGAAACTCAACTTATAGCATATATTTTTCTACTGTTGAAGTACCTACATACAACGCACAGCTGCACAATTAATAAAGAGACGGTATGACTAATTCACACACGCGATCTCTCTTTCATTAATGCATTCAAACTAACTGTATATTCAAATAACTGTACTCACGGTGCTAATTTCAAGCATATTTACAGTAAAATCGAACAAAATAATCGCTCACTAAACGTAATCGAGGTGAAGTGTTCGGGGTTTTGATTTTAGGTCACATTGCCTGGTGTGCCAACCATTTTTCCCGTCGTTAAACTAGCAAAAGTGGATTTGGACACTTGCGCCATGAGCTTCAGACCATGCACTCGTATCAGTAAAATAGGGCCCATCATTTAGTAATATTATCGATTTGACTGCACTGACACCATCAGATGAAAACAAAACAAACTGAATTGAGCTGAACCGAACTTGTTTCATGATTGAGCTGAATCGAGCGGAAAAATGTCTCATATTTGATGAAGTTTGCATCATTCATTATGTTCCTGTTCATCACTATGAAGCTGCTGAAACTATTTATATTGTATAGTGTTGTCAAAAGTACCGACCGCGATACCAAATCGGTACTGAAATGTAGAAAATCTGACGCTTTGAGCGCTATCGTAAACGCCTCTGACTGGCCATTGTGCTCAAACGGCCATCAAATATGTCTGTGATTGGCTACAACAATCAGCGCTTCACAAACATGTTGTAAATATACATCAATGACGCTTTTCACAGAGCGCTTGCACAGATACACACGGAAGCGTTTGAATGCATGCTACCGGTCCGCTGGTCGACGCCTGCTTGTGCTTTCAAACGCTCCCGCTTTCAAAACACTTCCGTGTGCTTTCAAACGCTGCCGTGCCGATGCGCATCCGATGAGTGCGTGAGCACAATGGCCAATCAGAGGCGTTTACGATTACAGCACAACAGTACTCAAAGCGTCACATTTTTTAAAATTTCAGTGCAGATTTGGTATTTTGGTAACACTACTATAGAAATAAAGCTGACTTGATTGTAACGTCATTATCAGGAGCTAATAGAAGTCAAGTTTAAAAGCGAGTTAATTTTGTGTTAAATGTAAATCGCGAAGAAAACGATCTGCCAGTTTAACTGATAAAGTGTCGCATGTTTACCTTAATGGAATTGAGTTTGTTGATTCTTGGTCTGAAGTTGTTTGGGTCTCTCCTGAACGTGATCTCCAGCTGCGATAAGAACTTATTCATGCCGGCCAACAGGTTCTGTGGACTGATGGGAAACACATCTCAACATTCATAATCACTAGCATGTTCCAAGAGCATGCAACATGTGATTCCTTTGGAAAATGTCTTTTCTATCCGCAGAAAATGTTTTGGTAACACTTTACTTCCTTGTAATGTGTGATCTAATGAATAATTATAACCATTTTTACTTTATATTATGAATACCTTTCAATTTATGGCATGCATTACCAATTACAGACACGTCATGAATGCAAGTGAAGTACGTACGCATTGGCGTTAGTGTTTCTGGAGGGAATTCCGTCGAAGACGATGACGCGGTCTGCCAGATAAGTGGCCATGATGAAGTCGTGCTCCACCACGAATGCCGTCTTTTTGGCGTGAAGGATGAATCTGCCAGGCAATGAAAGAAACAAATGAGAATAAGCATAAACCGCATCCAACGGCGAAAACAGCTGTGAGAGTTGAGTTGATGTTACCGTTTGATGACCCTGGCAGCCATCAGACGCTGCTCAGAGTCCAGATAGGCCGAGGGCTCGTCGATCAGATACACATCCGCAGGCTTTCCTAAACACAGAGCCAGGGCCACGCGCTGCAGCTCACCACCAGACAGATTCTGGACCTGCAGACAGGGAGCAAACCAGTGTGACCCTGCGTCTGAATCCACTCATCTGTGGGACTCACTGAAAGTGTTAAACATTGCTTTCAGTCATTGCTGAAATTAAATAAAAATATTAGATAAATTACAACTTGAAAATAAATTTTAAAAAAACTTCAAAAAGTTAAAAAAAAAAAAGACAAAAAGAAAAAAAAAAAAAAAAAAAAAGACAAAAGCACACAAAAATAAAATTACAACTGAAATAAAACATTAAATCAAATTACTAAAACTTAATTTAAAAATATAAAGCAATCCTTAAAAAAATAAACGTAATCCTAATAGAAAATTTTAATTTTCAGTAATATGTAATTTTGTTGTGTTTGTATTTTATGTAAATTGTGTTTCAATTTTATTTAAAAATCCCGATAAAATATTTTATAGCTGAACAAGATGCACCGTGAATAACTATATAAATAACCCGGTGTACTCACGTCCTGGTCGATGATGCTTTCGATCTGCATGGGCTTCATGACGTCAGTCACGAACTGAGGGTGTGTGTACGCGTCTCTGATCTTATCGTGCAGCAGGGCTCGTACACTTCCCTGAAACGCACGCACACACACACACACACACACACACACACACACACACACACACACACACACACACACACACACACAGAGTGAGGATTCCTGCAGTCTGACCGATCGTTCACTGCTGGAAACTCACAAGCGAAGATCAAACTCACTTTAAACTTGGGGCTGATCTTCTGTGGTTTGTAGCTGACGTTCAGGATGGGCACCTCACCTGAGAAACACAACAGACACCACATGAAGAAATCATAAGTGTGTATTTTAACTACATTAGACACCAGTAATTATTATTTGCATAAATATTAGAATAAAAGGAAAAAAAGATAAATGTAATGCCATGGCAGATGCGTTGGCTATTTTTATTGCGAGTAACAAGAAATACTATAAAAGAACACTTTAAGAGCTATAGCGAACTTAAACCAGCACAATTTAATAAAACGTGATCCAATTTTCCTAAAATAATCTCAAAACTGAATTTGGATCAACTTGATAAAAACCAGAAATCTAATACACTGCTCAAATTTTTTTAAAAAGGAACACTTTGAAAACACACCAGATCCGAATGGGGAAAAATATCATGCTGGATATCTATACTAATATGGACTGGGTAATGTGTTATGAACGAAAGGACGCCACATTGCTTGATGGAAATGAAAATTAATCATCCTACAAAGGACTGAACTCAAAGACATCCGAAAAATCAACGTGAAAAACAAAACAAAAAAAATGATGCAGCAGGTGCTAGTCCGTTCTGCTGAATGCAGCAAACATCAAAAAAAAAAAAATGGTACTCCATAGTTTGTATGGCCCCCACATGCTTGTATGCATGCCTGACAACGTCGGGGCATGCTCCTAATGTGACGACAGATGGCGTCCTGGGGTATTTCCTCCCAAATCTGGACCAGGGCAGCTCCTGGACAGTCTGAGGTGCAACCTGACAACGTTGGATGGACCGAAACATAATGTCCCAGAGGTGTTTTATTGCATTTAGGTCAGGCGAGCATGGTGGCCATTCAATTGTATCCATTACTTCATCCTCCAGGAACTGCCTGCATACTCTCAACACATGAGGCTGGGCATTGACGTGCACCAGGAGGAACCCAAGACCCACTGCATCAGTATAGGGTCTGACAGTGGATCCTAGGATTTCATCCCGATACCTAATGGCAGTCAGGGTGCCATTGTCTAGCCTGTAGAGGTCTGTGGGTCCCTCCATGGATATGCCTCCCCCTCCCCTGCTGAATGATAGGCAGCATAACGTTCTCCATGACTTCTCCAGACCCTTTCACGTCTGTCACATGTGCTCAGGGTGAACCTGCTCTCATCTGTGAAAAGCACAGGCCGCCAGTGGCGGACCTGCCAATTCTGGTGTTCAATGGCAAATGCCATTCGAGCTCCACGGTGCTGAGCAGTGAGCACAGGGCTCACTAGAGGACGTCGGGCCCTCAGGCCACCCTCATTAAGTCTGTTTCTGATTGTTTGGTCAGAGAAATTCACACCAGTGGCCTGCTGGAGGTCATTTTGTAGTGCTCTGGGAGTGCTCATCCTGTTCATACAAAGGAGCAGCTACGGTCCAGCTGATGGGTTAAGGACCTTCTATGGCCCTGTCCAGCTCTCCTAGAGTAACTGCCTGTCTTCTGGAATCTCCTCCATGCTCTTGAGACTGTGCTGGGACACACAGCAAACATTTGGCAATGCCACATATTGATGTGCCATCCTGGAGGAGTTGGACTGCCTGTGAGACCTCTGTGGGGTCCAGGTATTGCCTCATGCTACCCGTAGTGACACTGACTCTAGCCAAATGCAAAACTAGTGAAAAACAGTCAGAAAAGATGAGTAGGGAAAAAAAATGTCAGTGACCTCCATCTGTAAAAGCATTCCTGTTTTGGGGGTTGTCTCACTGTTGCCCATCTAGTGCACCTGTTGTTCATTTCATTAACATCTCATCAGCTGAAACTGATTAACAACACCCTCTGCTACTTAACTGGCCAGATGCTATTCTCTGATTAAAAAGGGTTCCTTTAATTTTTTCGAGCAGTGTATAAATGAATATTGATATTGAATATTGATGTGTGGTGATTTTTACCTCCTCCATCTGGTTTGAGGCCTCCTGCAAGCATTCTGATAAATGTGGTTTTCCCAGTTCCTGAAACAGGAAAACTTGTTTAGTGGAAAATAATGCAGATCACAATAATCACGTCCTTTAAAAAAGGGTCACTATATAGGATTAAACAACTAAAAAAGGGTCACTATACAGGATTAAGCAACAAAAAAAGATCAAGTATTGTACAAAAATAAATGTCCTTAATCATTTCTTGTGATCCATTAGAAGTGTTTGTCTACAGAGACGCTACCTCGGTGCCTGTATTTTCTTATCTCCTTGAGTTCCTGTGCTCGGGACGTTTCTGGGATGCAAGAATATGCCTTTGGCAGGACTTTATCATCTGTGTCTGAAGATAATTAGACCAATTTTGGGCCTATGTAACGTCCAAATTATCTTGACGCTTCTACAGATCATCTAGTCAGATTTCCCTGTGGTGTGAGGCGCGTTAAGAGTGATCGAACCTGCTCGGAAGAACGACAGGGCCGCAACGATCTCAAACCATAAATATCCAACATGCTGAATATTTACGATCAGAAATCCTATTCAGATTGTCATGTGGAATGAAATGATACCCAATCAGAAAGCGAGCTGACGGAAGCATAACGCGGCATCTAAAAAATGTTTCTGTAAAAATCGGTATAACACTATTAGCGCCATTTCTTCTTGCCCACCGTCCGCCATGTTTGTTTTCTCCAGTCACGTTTGACCACGAGAGATTTTGCGAAATTTCCCATGTTCACAGACGGGACTCTGGTTGTTTGTGAATGGATTTTGTTAGTGTGTGTCGTGCTGTCTTGGTCACATCGTGGCACTCCGCACACTACAAGAACAAAACTGTTGTGTTTACTAACAGTAACTGAAAATCAAAACTTCTCTCACCGTTCTCTCCGAGCATGACCATGATCTCAGAGTCGGTGAACTCTCCTTCCGTGATGCTGAGCGAGAACTCCCCCATGCACTTCTTCATGTTGGGATACTGGTAACGACACATCTTCTTCACTTCCTCTTCAGCGGCCGTCTCGGCCACCTTAAACACCAGAGACGTCTCTCTAAAGCGCAGGTTCTCTGTCGGCACGTAGCCATCCAGGAAAATATTGATTCCTGAAATAAAGGAATTCACACTTATTCAAATGAACCGCACTAACAGAGCAAATCGCACCAGGGTTTGTCTTAATCAAACCAAACATGCCAAGTGTGAACACACCCTCATACACCGAATGAAGCGATAAGCGCGAGTGATTTACATGTTAAGTCAATGCAAAGACATTCTGCGGTGCGTTTCACGCGAATGACGCAAATTGAGCGTTTGACGTGCAAAACGTTTGATTTGCCAAGTTGAAAAATCTGAACTTTGGCGGATATTCACGCCGCATTAACCAATCAGGAGCTGTCCTTGGGTAAGGATCTTGCTTGGAAGAAAGTGAATGAGGAGGTCGGACAATCTGGACAAAGTTATATATATATATATATATATATATATATATATATATATATATATATATATATATATATATATATATATATATATATATATATATATAAAAAAAAAAACACTCTTTATTCAATTTGAGCTGTACATTAGCGTGATCTCAGGGTGATTGGGACACTTTCTGCCATTGAGATGACTTGGAAAAAGTGTCCCAATCACCCTGAATTCACCCTATTGAGACTACAAGCTAGATAGAGCCGGCAAATTGAGCTTATTCGACGTATTTTAAAACAGTCCATGACAGCCATTTCACAACGAGACGAGCCGCCTGGCAGAAGCCCCTCCCATGACACGCATTCGCATCTGTTGTGAAGTGAATGTCGCGCAAGAATGAAGCGAGTAAACTGTTCAAGCGTCCAACTACGCGCGAATAGCGTGATTCCTTCGCGTCTGGTGTGAACACACCCTCAGACTTTAAAGGGGTGGTAAAACACGATTTCACTTTTCTAACTTTAGCTAGTGTGTGATGTCGCTGTTTGAGCATAAACGACATCTGCAAAGTTACAGCGTTCAAAGTTTAAAGCAAAGGGAGAATTTCTAAGGACTACAGCAAACGGCCGGTAGGGCCTACAGACATTCCTCCAGGGCTGCTGACATCACCAACCCCAATATTTACATAAACCCCTCCTCCGGGAATATTAAATGAGGGGGACGGGGCCATGTTATATTGCTGTGGAGAAGAGTTGCTGTGGTATAGTTAGTAGGCTGGAGTATTGCTGCCGCAATGCCGACGAAACGCTGTTATTTTCATCCCGATTGCAGGTCCACTTTGTTCAGCCTTCCTAGGGACGGGGGAGTTAGGGATCAATGGTTCAAATTATTTTTAACTCGGTCTCTCATAATCATTACCCAAATCTCGCTCTCTATGCTGCACATTTTACGGAGGAAAGCTTCCACAATCTTCGCGAGTTCAATGCAGGATTCGCACGACGGCTTGTCCTGAAAGATGGAGCAGTTCCAACTTTAAAAACAGAAGCCATTTACGGGCCACAGCCTGTAAGTATGATTATTTTTCTGTGATGCGTTTTCCTGTAATAGCTCGTATTGTTAATTGTACGTTGTAGCAAGGAAGTAAACAAATGACAACGCCGTTCGGCTCTGCTAACCAGTTTGTTAAATGCTCATTCATGCTTAACGTTATCAGACAAACACCTCACGTTACAAACTTTTTAAATCTCAACAGCGAACTTGGAATTAGTGTAAATGATTCTTTGATTTTGATGTATCGTTTATCTACAGGCATGCTAAACATGCTTCTGTGTTTGATTTGGCTGCTAGAGTAAAGCCCATGTTTAGTGTTCGTTTTGGGTTAATAGTTCTTGCGACAGATATTTGCCTAGAATCGCTAGAATCAACATTGTTTCTAATACTACCAAAGCACAGACTACCGGTAAAGGTAAGGGGCGTGACGTTTCCGAAAAACATGCACTAGGCGGTTAGCCAATCACAGCACACTGGGCAAGCCAATCTGAGCCCATTGCGTATTTTTGAGGGACCGGCTTCATAGAACCCAGAAACCAGACCGTTTTTACAAGGAGGCACAGAGCACATGAACACATGTTACAGCGCACCCCACAAACACAATCAAGCCTTCGAAAGAATGTGTTTTACCACCCCTTTAAGGACCCGCAGGGACCCTGTCAAAACACAGACACACCTCTGAGCATCACATGCATGTTCTCGTGAGGCTCGTACCTTCTCGGACGCTGAAGGGCATGGTCACCACACCGTAAGCGCTGGGAACGCCATACAGACAGCAGATGAAGTCCGACAGGTAATCCAACACACTCAAGTCGTGCTCCACCACAATGATGTACCTGCAGAGCAAGAGGAGGTTTAGTGGCTAGTAAAGAGGACAGTAAAACAGCTGTGCTCAACATTAAAAGGAGACTCACCTGTCTGGAGAAATGAGGGAGCGGATGGTGATGGCAGCTCTCAGCCTCTGTTTCACGTCGAGATAACTGGACGGCTCGTCGAACATGAAACTACAGAGAGAAACGACATTGCTATCAGTGTTACCGTTAACTGAAAGTATTAAAATCTGTAGGGCTGTCGACGTTAACGCATGCGATTAATTTAAAGTCCTTAACCTGTTAAAATAATTAAAACGCAATTAACGCAAATAAATTACCAAAGTAGGCCTATTAACGCAATTTCCGTCACGCAGTAGATGATGTTAGACGTCGGGAGTTCATCACAATCACACTGAGCATCGACAGCGCCTGTGACACTGGAGGAAATGTGCTTAACCCTTTAACCCAATTCTGCTTCCGTGTTTGAGATCAGGCCATTTAAAGCCGTCAAACTCTGGGAAAGCGCTCGGTGATCCAGTTATCGCAATCATTCAAACAGGCCAAAACAGCGCTAATGTAAAGAAGGCCAGGCTGATCACAGCACAGATATCAGATATTATTCATTCCAGTGTGTGCTCCGCATTAAAATCACGAGCTGATTGTTTCTGAAGAGTGCCGTTTTAATGTCGTACAGTGAGTGTGTGAGAGTCTGCTATATTGCTGCACAAACCAATCGTGTATGTGCGCGCTCTAGATTCACGTACGGATACTTTCCAGTAGTTTCCACACACACTCAGGAAGGATACGCGTCACGTGTACGTTGTTGTGATTAGTAATCGTGGGGTTATGCCGTCAAAGCGGTTTTCTGGTGTCTCCGTGTGGTCCTGTTCGGGATCGCAGCTTGACTCGTCGACATTTACATTTTACATAAAATGGCCAAAATGAAAACAATCCCGTTGTAGTTGCTCTGTACACGTACTATACACTGTGAATTATGTAATGTTTTTTTCATGGGTGCTTAGGTGTGTATAAATGTATTATATGGACTATATTTGGTGTAATTTTTCTGATTGTTTACGTCGCTGGATATAGCAAATTATGAAAAAAATGCATGTTTAATAAGATAAATAGCGTATGCTTAATTTCACGATAAGCGTGGGATTAAATCACAAAAAAAAAAATCATGATAAAAAAAAAAAAAGTTTTTATATATATATATATAAAAAAATAACAAACCTGACTTTAAATTAGAAATGCTGCCTTTGCAAAATTAAATTTAGTAAAAAAAAAAAAATACATAAACTAATAAAAATGGCACCACAAAACAAAATGACTAAAACTGATACTAAAATTAAAAATGAATAAAAAACAAAAGCTAACTCGAAACATTACAATATACATTTCATCATTAAACTTATGGACACAGAAATTGTTATTTTAATATTTATATACTATTATAGTTTATTATTATGTTGATTTAGGTTTAAATGCAAAAAGTATTAAAATTGGTAAAAATAAATAAATATAAAAACAAACAAAAATGGCATAACGTCACAAAACGACAAAAAAAAAAGCTAATTCGAAATATTAATATTAAAAAATATATTTCATCATTAAACTCGTCTCTTTAAGCGTATGGCACAGCAGTGTTATAGTAATACAAGTAGCATAGTTTTTATTATTACTTTGATTTAGGTTTTAATTTTGCTAGCATTATTGTTTTTTTTATTTACATTTTAGTGTTTTCAACTCCTTTTCTTCATCTAATATTCTATATAATTTCTGCTTTCAGTTCACAAATGTTCTTAATCGTTGCAGTTAACGCACCGATAATGACCCAGCAGCACAGAGGGACTCACATATCAGCTCTCTGAATGCAGACCACAGCGCAGGCGAATCTCTGCAGCTCTCCTCCTGATAGGTCCTCAACATTACGCTCACGCAAGTGCAACAGATCTGGCCAATCAGGGAACAGAACAATCAGTCACATGATGCAACAAAACTAACTGTATTATTCAATCACATTTCCAAATATATAAACAATATAGATGTACAGCAACGGTGCGCTCATATCACCATGAATGGGAGAAGTATTGCGCAATGCACAATATAGTGGCATAAGTCCCGCCTTCTAAATAAAAGAGCCAATCGCTGTTAGAAGCTCCGGTTGCTATTGTCAGCGTTTTGTTTGAGTGTTTAGAAATAACTTATGAGACAGCTGTTGGTCATTTCATTTGTGATTTCAAACTTGAAGCTCGGGAGAATTTAAGGTTTCCCCCTTCTTCACAGAGACCAGAGCTGCCCTTGCACGAACAGGCGTTTCAAAGATGGCCGCCAAGTGAAATGACTTGCCTTAAAGGGATACTTTGATGATACGCCACAAAAAATACTGCATGTGTACATACCCAGCTGTTCACACACCAGCTCCTCTGTCTTGGTGTCATCCTTCCTGCTTAGGATGGCGCCTACTGACCCCTACAGGACAAACAAAGGATTACAACAAGGTCAAGTCAACACAAAAAATGGCTTCATATTTACATAATGTATCGGCTAAAAAAGATTCAACCAAAAGGAACATAAACTAAAAGCTAGGGCTGCCCTCGACTGCAGATTCTAGTCGACTAGTGGCCGTTCATTTAAGCGATTAGTCGGCTAATCACATGTTTATATTAATAAGCCATAAATCATAATAATGAGCCTTTAATTGCCTATATAGAATACATAGCCTAATCAGCGCTCAAACGCACACAATCATAAAGCTTGCCGGGCAAGCGTAATCATTAGGAAAAACAGGAGACTGTTTAAACACTCGAATCATTTATTGATAATGTTCAAGTCGACGATGCTGACTCGTCATCGCTGCAGAAGTTGAATTAGTTCATTTAAAAGCAGACATTTCAGGCTTTCTATATTATCTATATAAAATGTATTTATTTCTCACGTGTGTGAGGCAAGTGTACACTGAGTTCCGGTTCATTTGTGACGCCGAAGTTCAATGAGACGGCAGAAAGCGCATCTTGACTGTGTCTTTTTTTACCAAATAAAGCACAGCGTTCTGTTGTTATTGCGAGTGTACAGAAATAAAAATAAACCATGTACAGTTTGCATTACTCTTCTCTGTATGACCAGAAATTGCGGAGTATTTTAAATTAAATGCAAGTGATCGCGCCGGCGCCAGTATGTCATGCAGCAAGCGCGCTCGATCTCCACACATGTGCCTAATAATAGAGCACATTTTAAGCGGACTTGTAAAGTTGCTACTTTTTACATGTTTCAAGTGATAAGCCATTTCACCACTTCCTGTGGAGTTTTTTTTCCCCCTGCAACTAACCGACTAATACAATTTTGGTCGACTAAGGCCAAATGGCACACTTCATGTGCACTTTCAGTCTTGTGGATGCGTGTCCGTTAAGTCCACAAGACCGTAGGGTGTCCCATTCGTCATTGAAGCTTAAAGAAGGGTGCTTGTGAGCGCCCCCTTTGCGGCTGCTATGCACCCTCACACCCGGCAGTCAAAGCGGCATTGAAAGTGCGGACTTCAATGGCCTCAAGACCGTGAGGGTTTAGGGTGCCATTTGGGACAGGGCCTAAGCCTCTTCTAGTCGACTATTAGGGGGCAGCCCTACTATAAAAGCAAAATATAACAAAAAAAATCCCACTGATACTGACCTTAACGGTTTTGGGGATCTGATCAACATACTGCGGCTTCACGATGGCCTTCAGGTCGTCTTCCAGGATCTTAGTGAAGTAGTTCTGCAGCTCGGAGCCACGGAAATACGCCAGGATCTCCTGCCAGTCAGGGGGAGCCTTAAAACATACACGCAAAAAATTAAACAAAAAGACACATCTCAAGCATGACGATACAACATGAGAACTAGGATCAGATCTGGATTGTGTTTGTGTGAGCGTCGGGACACTCACATCAAATCTCCCCAGGTTTGGTTTCTGTTTTCCCGCCAGGATTTTGAGAGCGGTGGATTTCCCGATACCGTTAGTACCCACAAGCCCCAGCACCTCACCTGGACGAGGGGTGGGCAGCCTGACAAACACGAACACGCGGATTAAACACACAACAAACTGAATCATAATCGAGGTACTGATGCATGTTCGTACCTGTGCAGTTTGAAGGAATTGGCACAGTATCTGTGTGTGGTTTCCTTCTCCAGGTTGCTTGGCAGGTTCACGATAGACAGAGCACCAAACGGACATTTCTTAAAAGACAAAATAATTCAAATCAGATTAAACGCATGATAAACTCCGATTTAAGGGTTATGGGAATCATTAACATTTGACAAAACTTGTTTAGCATGTTTAACCCTATTATATGTGACCCTGTAGCTCAAACCCAGTCTTAAGTCTCACAGGTATATTTGAGGCAATAGCCAAAAATACATTGTATGGGTCAAAATTATCCATTTATGCCAAAAATCATTAGGATATTAAGTAAAGATCATGCTCCATGAAGATATTTTGTAAATTTCCGACTGTAAATATACCATAAATGTAATATTAGTAGTAATATGCATCTCTAAGAACTTAAAGGAGATTTATTTTTTGCACCCTCAGATTTTCAAATCGTTGCATCTCAGCCAAATATTGTCCTATCATAACAAATCACACATCAGTAAAAGCTCATTTATTCTGGTTTCAGATGATCTACAAATCTCAATTTCCAAAAATGTACCCGTATGACCAGGGTCACATATGAAGCTTACATTTCTAAAGCCTTAAAATGATTGATATGGTCAAACCCTTGCTGTAAAACCTGTCACACACAATCTACTACAGCCCTTCTGTCGTCTGATGATAGTTTAGACTTTATTTCAGCGAGTATACATTTACAAACGTGCACGTGTCTTTCTGCTGTGAAATCGTCACTGATATTTATCAAGAAAACGTTTAGATTGTTAGTAACATTTCAAGATGAACACTTAATGGACTGAAATTTAGGTTTACTTGATTAGCTATACATTTTTTTTTTTTTTTTTTTGAAAAAACGTCAAATATGACCATCACAAGGATTTTGAGGTTTATTTGTTCATCTGTCAATCACAGCACTCTAGCGCAGAGGGCATTACATTATGTTTTAAAACTAGAGCTTTGATCATAAACCTAAGCATTTAAACATCTAAGACATATTATTGGCAGATACAGAGTGACGACTGATTTATATGCACAGCTGATTTAGTCTAAAACGAGTGTTTTTAAAGAGTGTTTTTTGTTTGAATTTTGAGAGGCATCTAAGCTTACGCCACTTCTACATCGTGTCAGGGGTTACTCTTTTGCCACAAGTCAACTTGTGTAGGCCGTCTGCCAGAAGCAGTGATTATGGTTTATAAAGTTATAAATATGGGTACAAAAATGTATTTCTTACAAAAACACATGGCTTCACTTCAGAAGGCCTTTATTAAACTCTGAGCACTTAAATAATGGCTAGATGCACTTTCACAAAGGACGGCTGCACTTTTACAAAGGACGCTGGACGGATGCACTTTTACAAAGGACGGATGCACTTTTACAATGGACGGATGCACTTTTACAATGGACGGATGCACTTTTACAATGGACGGATGCACTTTTACAATGGACGGATGCACTTTTACAATGGACGGATGCACTTTTACAATGGACGGATGCACTTTTACAATGGACGGATGCACTTTTACAAAGGACGGATGCACTTTTACAAAGGACGGATGCACTTTTACAAAGGACGGATGCACTTTTACAAAGGACGGATGCACTTTTACAAAGGACGGATGCACTTTTACAAAGGACGGATGCGGATTGTTTTGGTTGGACGGATGCACTTTTACAAAGGGATAGCTTGACGGATGCACTTTTACAAAGGACGGATGCACTTTTACAAAGGACGGATGCACTTTTACAATGGACGGATGCACTTTTACAAAGGACGGATGCACTTTTACAAAGGACGGATGCACTTTTACAAAGGACGGATGCACTTTTACAATGGACGGATGCACTTTTACAATGGACGGATGCACTTTTACAAAGGACGGATGCTTCTTGGACTGGACGATGCACTTTTACAAAGGACGGATGCACTTTTACAAAGGACGGATGCACTTTTACAAAGGACGGATGCACTTTTACAAAGGACGGATGCACTTTTACAATGGACGGATGCACTTTTATAAAGGACGGATGCACTTTTATAAAGGACGGATGCACTTTTACAATGGACGGATGCACTTTTACAATGGACGGATGCACTTTTACAATGGATGGATGCGCATTTTTTCCAGGACATTTTAATATAACTCGGATTGTGTTTGGTTGAAAGGAAGTCATATACACCTAGGATGGCTTGACAGTGAGTAAATCATGGGCTAGTTCTCATTTTTGTTCTCAGCTTTAGCGGAATGCTCATGATTGGGTCCTTCAAATACCTTAATGCAGATTCCACATCCGATGCACAGAGACTCTGAGATCCAGACGATTTTACTCTGAGGCGTGACCTCAATACACAGCTTACCTGAGAAAACACACACGGGTACACATCAATAACGCACAAAGCCTGAAATGAAGCCAAGAGAGAGAGAGAGCAGAGACTCTTACCCATGCGCAGAGAGAGAGACAGCTCTTCTTGCAGAGAGAGAGAGACGGCATTTCTTGGGCTTGCACTTGTCGTGGTTTACAATAGCAATTCTGGTGTTCTTGTAGGCCATCTGGCTTGGTTTGGTGTCACACGCCGGCAACGCAGATCTACAGGAACAGAGGAGGTCTAGACCTCACTGGGAGAGGGAGAGAGAGAGAGAGAGAGAGAGAGAGAGAGAGAGAGAGAGACAGAGAGAGAGACAGAGAGACAGAGAGACAGAGAGAGAGAGAGCAGAGAGAGAGAGACAGAGAGAGAGAGAGAGAGAGAGAGAGAGAGAGACAGAGAGAGAGAGAGAGAGAGACAGAGAGAGAGAGAGAGAGAGAGAGAGAGAGAGAGAGAGAGAGAGAGAGAGAGAGAGAGAGGGAGCAGAGACAGAGAGAGACAGAGACAGAGAGAGAGAGAGACAGAGAGAGAGAGAGAGAGAGAGAGAGACAGAGAGAGAGAGGCAGAGAGACAGAGAGAGAGAGAGAGAGAGAGAGAGAGAGAGAGAGAGAGAGAGAGAGAGAGAGAGAGAGAGAGAGAGAGAGAGAGAGGCAGAGAGAGAGAGAGAGAGAGAGAGAGAGAGAGAGAGAGAGAGAGAGAGAGAGAGAGAGAGAGAGAGAGAGAGAGAGAGAGAGAGAGAGGGAGAGAGAGAGAGAGAGAGAGAGACAGAGAGAGAGAGAGAGAGAGACAGAGAGAGAGAGAGAGAGAGAGAGAGAGAGAGAGAGAGAGAGAGAGAGAGAGAGAGAGAGAGAGAGAGAGAGCAGAGAGAGACAGAGAGAGAGAGAGAGAGAGACAGAGAGAGACAGAGAGAGAGAGAGAGAGAGAGAGAGAGAGAGAGACAGAGAGAGAGAGAGAGAGAGAGAGAGAGAGAGAGAGAGAGAGAGAGACAGAGAGAGAGAGAGAGAGAGAGAGAGAGAGAGAGAGAGAGAGAGAGAGAGAGAGAGAGAGAGAGAGAGGGAGAGATGCGTCAGAAATCACATATTTCTCTACTATATAGCAGGCCAAACACTGCATGTGACAAAATAAGTGTGTCTGAGTTCACAGGCGAGAAGTCCTTTACGATCACGTACGCTTTACCATCCCACGAGGCCACGGGAGAGGATTTGTGAATGGCACACAAGATACCGACAACATGGAGAATGTAGACTGCATTTATAATACACACACTTACACAGAACACACTTTTTTTTTTTGCGGTTGCAAAGTAATTATGCGATTTCGGATGCAGCCGAACGTAACACTTCTCGCCAGGGAATAATTATAGCTGGCTTTTATTATCAAAGTGATACCGATATCACACAGCCCGACTAATAATGCAATAATCACGACTTGACGGTGGACTTTTTCCCCAGTTGAACCAGTATGAAACCACCTAGAACGCCATAGCAGCGACTGTTAAACCCAGTTTATCACTTGTCAACACACACGAACTCACGCAAACGATCAGATATGAGGGAAAACCAGCTGTTACGCCCTCACAACACGCTTCCCGAGGGTACCCGTGTAAAACCGAACGAGTCTGAATGAGTCTGGCAAGCAGACCCGGATCTGCGGTGGCGGTTTCATGACTCAGAGACAGGCGGGCGGCTCACCGGCAAGATGAA
>JAGHMJ010000029.1:1568428-1615928 GCA_018749465.1 Paracanthobrama guichenoti
CATCCATCTATTCATTCATCCGTCCGTCTATCCGTCCACCCATCCATCTATTCATTCATCCGTCCGTCTATCTATCCGTCCACCCATCCATCTATTCATTCATCCGTCCGTCTATCCGTCCACCCATCCATCTATTCATTCATCCGTCCGTCTATCCTATCCACCCATCCATCTATTCATTCATCCGTCCGTCTATCCGTCCACCCATCCATCTATTCATTCATCATCCGTCCATCTATCCGTCCACCCATCCATCTATTCATTCATCCGTCCGTCCTATCCGATCCACCATCCATCTATTCATTCATCAAATCCTATCTATCCGTCCACCCATCCATCTATTCATTCATCCGTCCATCTATCCGTCCACCCATCCATCTATTCATTCATCCGTCCGTCTATCCGTCCACCCATCCATCTATTCATTCATCCGTCCGTCTATCCGTCCACCCATCCATCTATTCATTCATCCGTCCGTCTATCCGTCCACCCATCCATCTATTCATTCATCCATCCATCTGCCTATCCATCCACCCATCCATCTATTCATTCATCCGTCCATCTATCCGTCCACCCATCCATCTATTCATTCATCCATCCAGTCTATCCATTACCCATCCATCCATCTATTCATTCATCCGTCTATCTATCCGTCCACCCATCCATCTATTCATTCATCCGTCTGTCTATCCGTCATCCATCCATCCACCATTCATCTATTCATTCATCCATCCATCCGTCCATCTATTCATTCCATCCGTTCATCCATCCTATCCATTCATTCATCATCTGTTCATTCCGTCCGTCCATCCATCCATCCATCCATCTATTCATTCATCCATCCATCCACCCATCCATCTATTCATTCATCCCGTCCGTCTATCCATCCACCCATCCATCTATTCATTCATCCGTCCGTCCATCCTGTCCATCCCATCCATCTATTCATTCATCCATCCATCTATCCATTCCACCATCCATCTATTCATTCATCCATCCATCCACCCATCCATTCATCCATCCATCTATTCCATTCATTCCATCCATCCATCCATATTCATCCATTCATCCATCCATCTATTCATTCATCCATCTATCCATCCATCCATCCATCTATTCATTCATCCATCCATCGTTCCATCCATCCATCCATCCATCTATTCATTCATCCATTCATCCATCCATCCATCTATTCATTCCATCCATTCATCCATCCATCCATCTATCCATCCATCCATATCCATCTATATTCATTCATCCATCCATCCATCCATCCATCCATCCATCCATCATCATCCATCCACCCATCCATCTATTCATTCATCCATCCATCCATCTGTCATTCATCCATCCATCCATCCATCCATTCATCCATCATCCATCCATCCATCCGTCCGTCTATCCATCTATCCATCCATCCATCTATTCATTCATCCGTCCGTCTATCCGTCTATCTATCCATCCATCCATCTATTCATTCATCCGTCCATCCGTCCGTCCATCCATCCATCCATCCATCTATTCATTCATCCATCCATCCACCCATCCATCTATTCATTCATCCATCCATCCATCCACCCATCCATCTATTCATTCCATCCATCTATCCATTCATTCATCCATCCATCCATCCATCTATTCATTCATCCATCCGTCCGTCCGTCTATCCATCCATCCATCCATCCATCTATTCATTCATCCATCCATCTGTCCGTCCGTCTATCCATCCATCCATCCATCTCATTCATCTTCTATCTATCCATCCACCCATCCATCTATCCATTCATTCATTATCATCCATCCATCCATCCATCCATCTATTCATTCATCCATCCATCTGTCCGTCCGTCTATCCATCCATCCACCCATCCATCTATTCATTCATCCATCTGTCCGTCCGTCTATCCATCCATCCATCCATCTATTCATTCATCCATCCATCTGTCTCATTCATCCGATCATCCATCCATCCGATCATTCATCCATCTATTCATCCATCTATTCATCTATCCATCCATCCATCCATCCATCTATTCATTCATCCATCCATCTATCCATCCACCCATTCATCTATTCATCCATCCGTCCATCTGTCCTATCCATCCATCCATCTATTCATTCATCCATCCATCTATCCGTCCGTCTATCTATCTATCTATCCATCCATCCATCCATCCATCTATTCATCCATCCATCCATCCATCTGTCCATCATCTGTCCGTCTATCTATCTGTCCACCCATCCATCTATCCATCTTCATCCATCCGTCTACCTATCCGTCCACCCATCCATCTATTCATCCATCCGTCCATCTATCCCATCCATTCATCCATCTATTCATCCATCTATTCATTCATCTATCTATCCTATCCATCCATCCATCTATTCATTCATTCATCCATCTATCTGCTCCATCCATCTATTCATCTCATCCATCCATTCCATCCATCCATCTATCTATTCATTCATCCATCCATCTGCCTCATTCATCCATCCATCTATTCATTCATCCATCCGTCTATCATCCATCCATCCATCTATTCCATCTCATCCATCTATCCATCTCATCTGCTTATCCATCCATCTATTCATTCATCCGTCTATCTATTCATCCATCTATCCATCTATTCATCTCATCCATCCATCCGCCATCCATCCACCCATCCATCTATTCATTCATCCATCCGTATTCTATCCATCCACCCATCCATCTATTCATTCATCCGATCCGTCGCCTATCCGTCCACCTATCCATCTATTCATTCATCCGTCCCATCTATCTATTCCACCCATCCATCTATTCATTCATCCGTCCGTCTAGATCCATCCGTCCATTCATCCATCTATTCATTCATCATCATAGATCCGATCTCATCCGTCCACCCATCCATCTATTCATTCATCTATCCATCTCGCCCGCCTATCTATCTGCCTCCACCCATCCATCTGTTCATTCATCCGTCCGGATCTATCCTATGCCTATCATCCACTTCCATCCATCTATTTGTCCGTCTCATCCGCGTCCGTCATCTGCCCACCCATCCATCTATTCATTCATCCGTCCCTTCATCTATCACCGTCCACCCATCATCTATTCATTCATCCGTCCGCTCTATCTGCCTCATATCTATTTATCCATCCATCTGCCTCGCTTCATCTGCCTCCACTCATCTATCTATTTGTCTATTCATCTGTCCACCCATCCATCTATTCATTTCATTCATCTATCTATCTATCCGTCTGCCTCATCCATCTATCCACCTATCTATCTATTCATTCATCTGATCCACTTCTATTTGTCGATTCACCCATCCATCTATTCATTTCATTCAGATCTATCTGCCTGCATCTATCTGCCTACCCATCCATCTATTCTGTCTATCTATCCGTCTATCCATCCTACCTATCCATCTATTCATTCATCCCATCCATCTATTCTGTCATCCATCCATCTATCTATTCATATCTATCTGCCTGCTTCATCCTGCCTATCCATCTATTCTATTCAGTCATCTGTCCGATCTATCTATCCACCCATCCATCTATTCATTCATATCCATCCGTCCATCTATTCATCCATCCATCCATCCATCATTCATCCATTCATTCATCTGTCTATCTTGTCTGCCCATCCATCCATCTATTCATTCATTCATTCATTCATCCTATCTGCCTTCATCACATCCATCCATCCATCCATCTATTCATTCATCCATCCGTCTGATCATATCCGTCCCACCCATCCATCTATTCATTCATCCGATCCGTCTATCTATCCGTCCATCTATCCATCCATCTATTCATTCATCTATTCATCATCCGTCCGTCTATCATCCATCCACCCATCCATCTATTCATTCATCCGATCTGTCCGTCTACCTATCCGATCCATCCATCCATCTATTCATTCATCCGTCTGTCCCCGTCTACCTATCCGTCCATCCATCCATCTATTCATTCATCCATCTGTCATTCTATCTATTCATCCACCCATCCATCTATTCATTCATCCATCCGTCCGTCTGTCCTATCCATCTATCCACCCATCCATCTATTCATTATTCATCCATCATCCGATCCATCTACCTATCAGATCCACCCATCCATCTATTCATTCATCCGATCCGATCTATCTGTATCATCCGTCCACCCATCCATCTATCTATTCATTCATCGATCCATCTGTCCGATCCATCCACCCATCCATCTATTCATTCATCCATCCATCTCTGTCCCATCTCATCCATCCATCCATCCATTCTATTCATTCATCCATCTGTCAGATCTATCTACCTATCCATCCACCCATCCATCTATTCGTTCATTCATCAGATCCGATCTGCCTGTCACATCCACCCATCCATCTCGTTTCATTCATCCATCTTAGATCTGCCCATCCATCTATTCCATCCGTCTGCCACCATCCATCCATCTATTCATTCATCCATCCTGTCATCCATCTCTGTCTTCATCCATCCTCTATTCATTCATTCATCCATCCTATCGTTTCATCCGTCCTCATCCACCCATCCATCTATCTATTCATTCATCCGATCCGTCTACCTATCCGTCCACCCATCCATCTATTCATTTCATCCATCCATCTGCCTATCCATCCACCCATCCATCTATTCATTCATCCGATCCATCACCTATCATCTATCTACATTCAGTCCACCCATCCATCTATTCATTCATCCATCATCCGTCCTCTATATCAAGTCCACCCATCCATCTATTCATTCATCCGTCCGTCCATCTATCTATCCTATCCGATCCACCCATCCATCTATTCGTTCATCCATTCCATCTGTCTCACCGATCTACCTATCCGTCCATCATCCATCTATTCATTCATCCATCCATCTATCCATCTATCCATCTATCTATCACCCATCCATCTATTCATTCATCCATCCGTCTGCCTATCCGTCCACCCATCCATCTATTCATTCATCCGCTCCATCTATCTGTCTACCTATCCGTCCATATCCATCCATCTATTCATTCATCCGTCCGATCTACCTATCTATATCGTCCACCCATCCATCTATTCATTCATCCGTCCGTCTATCTATCCGTCCACCCATCCATCTATTCATTCATCCGTCCGTCTACCTATCCGTCCACCCATCCATCTATTCATTCATTCATTCATCCGTCTACCTATCCGTCCACCCATCCATCTATTCATTCATCCGTCCGTCATCTGCCCATCCTCATTCATCCGTCCACCCATCCATCTATTCATTCATCCATCCATCTATCTATCCGTCCACCCATCCATCTATTCATTCATCGTCCGTCTTCCATCCGTCCATCCATCCATCTATCTCATTCATCCGTTCTATCCGATCACCCATCCATCTATTCATTCATATCCGTCCGTTCATCATTCATCTCCACCCATTCCATCTATTCATTCATCCGATCCTTCTGTCTATCTATCCACCCATCCATCTATTCATTCATTCATCCGTCTCATCTCATCTATCGTCCACCCATCCATCTATTCATTCATCTGATCCGATCTATCTATCAGATCCATCCATCTATTCATTCATTCATCTATCCAGATCCAATCCATCCATCCATCTCTATTCATCCATCCATCCATCTATCTGCCTCATCCCATCCATTCATTCATTCATCCGCTCACCTATCAGATCCACCCATCCATCTATTCATTCATCCGTCCGCTCTATCCGATCCATCTATCTATCCATCCACCATCCATCTGTTCATTCATATCATCCATCTCATCTATCTATCATTCTATCCATCCATCCATCTATTCATTCATTCATCCATCTATCATTCATCCGATCTCTATCCGTCCACCCATCCATCTATTCATTCATCCGATCCAGTCTATCTATTCATCCACATCTATCTATTCATCTATTCATTCATCTATCCTCATCCGTCTATCTATTCATTCATCTATCCATCCATCCATCTATCCGTTCATCCTATCTATTCCATTCATGTCCGATCCGCCTGTCCATCCATCCCATCCATCTATTCATTCATCCATCCATCTATCCAGATTATTCATTCATCCTATCCATCCACCCATCCATCTATTCATTCATCCATCTATCCATCTGTCAGTCCGTCTGCTCATCCATCCATCCACCCATTCATCTATTCATTCATCCGTCGCGTCTATCCAGGTCCTATCTACCCATCCATCCATCTATCCATCCATTCATTCATCCATCCTATCACCCATCCATCTATTCATCCACCCATCTATCTATCCGTTCCACCCATCCATCTATCCATCATCCATCCATCTCATTCATCCATCCATCCATCTGCCAGTCTTCATTGTCATTCATCCATCTGGTCCACATCTCCATCTGTCTTCATTCTATCAGTCCAGTCTGCCTATCTATCCACCCATCCATCTATTCATTCCGTCATCCGATCTGTCCTATCATCCATCCACCCATCCATCTATCTATTCATCCAGATCCATAGATCTATCCATCCATTTCATCCATTCATCTATCACCCATCCATCTATCTGTTCATCCATCGTCTATCTGATCCATCTATCTGTCCGCTCCACCCATCCATCTATTCATTCATCCATCCATCTATCCATCCGCTCTACCTATCATATCCACCCATCCATCTATCTATTCATCCATCCGTCTATCCGTCTGATCTACCATCCATCCACCCATCCATCTGTTCATTCATATCATCCATCCGTCCATTCACTCATCCATTACCATCCCATCCACCCATCCATCTATTCATTCATCCTACCCATCCGGTCACCCATCCATCTATTCATCTGTCTATTCATCCATCTATCCATCCATCCATCTATTCATCTATCCCTATCTATCTATTCATTCATCTCCCCATCCATCTATTCATTCATTCCATTATTCAGATCTGCCTATCCGTCCATCCATCCATCTATTCATTCATCCAGTCCATCCCTCCTATCTATCTATCCGTCCACCATCCATCTATTCATCCATTCATCCGTCCGTCTGTCTATCCGTCCACCCATCCATCTATTCATTCATCCGATCTGATCTGCCTTCATACCTGTCCACCCATCCATCTATTCATTCATCGTCCGTCTATCTATCTATCTGCCTATCCATCCACCCATCCATCTATTCATTCATCCGTCATCTATCTATCTATCTGTCCGTCCACCATCCATCCACCCATTCATTCATCTATCTATCCGTCCGTCTATCATCCGTCCACCCATCCATCTCTTCATTCATCCGTCTATCTATCTATCTATCCGTCCACCCATCATCTATCTATTCATTCATCCGATCCGTCTACCTATCCGTCCACCCATCCATCTATTCATTCATCCAGATCCGTCTATCTATCCATCATCATCTCCACCCATCCATCTATTCATTCATCCGTCTGCTTATCTATCCGTCTGCCTATATCCATCCACCCATCCATCTATCGCCTGCTCATCTGTCCACCTATCCATCTATTTGTCTCATCCGCCTGCCTATCTGCCTGTCCATCCATCTATTCATTCATCTGCCTATCTATCCTGCCCACCCATCCATCTATTCATTCATCCTCATCCATTCTATAGTGCCTATCTACCTCGTTTATCCACCCATATCATCTATTCATTCATCCGATCTGTCTCTTATCTGATCTACCTATCCATCCACCCATCCATCTATTCATTCATCCTATCCGCTCATCTATCTATCTGTCTACCTATCCGTCCACCCATCCATCTATTCATTCATCCGATCCGATCTATTTGTCTATCTGCCTGCTTATATATGCACCCATCCATCTATTCATTCATCCGTCCTGTCTATCTATCTGCCATCTACCTATCCGTCCACCCATCCATCTATTCATTCATCTATCCGATCTATCTATCCATCTACCTATCCGTCTGCCCATCCATCTATTCATTCATTTCTATTTGTCTATCAGATCTGTCTACCTATCTATCCACCTATCCATCTATTCATTCATCCGTCATCTATCTGTTTATCTATCTGCCTATCCGATCACCTATCCATCTATTCATTCATCTCTGATCCTTATCTGCCTGCCTATCGATCCTGCCATCCATCTATTCATTTATTCATCTATCTATGGTCTATCCATCCATCTATCTATCCATCTATTCTGCCATCTATCCATTCATTCATCCATCTATCCTTATCTGCCTATCAGATCCACCCATCCATCTATTCCATTCATCCATCCATCTATCATATCGCCTATCCATCTATCCATCTATCCTATTCATTCATCTATTCGGTCTCCATCTGCCTATCTATCTTCATTCACCCATCCATCTATTCGTTTCATCCGATCATCTGCCTATCTGTCTATTCTTCATCCATCTGCCCACTATCTATTCATTCATCCATCCTATCTATTCATCCATCTACTATCTGGTCCACCATCCATCTATTCATTCATCCGTCCATCTATCCGTCGTCTACCTATCCAGTCCATTGCCCATCCATCTATTCATTCATCCAGTCCGATCTATCTATCCGTCTATCTATCAGTCTACCCATCCATCTATCTATTCATTCATCTGTCCGTCCATCTATCAGTCTCGCCCATCCATCTATTTATCCTATCCACCCATCCATCTTGCCTATTCATCTGCCCACCTCATCTATCTGTTCTCATCCGTCTGCCTCCTATCATTCCTATCTCATCCATCTATTCATCTATCCGTCTTATCTAGATCCTATCTGATCCTGCCTTATCATCGTCCACCCATCCATCTATTCATTTCATCCGTCCTATCTGCCTGCCTGTTCTACCTATCCTGCCACCCCATCCATCTATTCATTCATCCATCCGTCTATCCCATCCCATCTACCTGTCCAGGTCCACCCATCCATCTATTCGTTTATCTGTCCAGGTATTCATCTATCCGTCTACTGTCATCTATCATCTATCTATCTGTTCATTCATCTATCTATCTATTCATCGTCTATCTATCTGCCTATATCATCTATCTATTTGTCTGTCATCAGTTCCGTCTATCTATCTGCTCCATTCCATCTATCTATCTATTCATTCATCCATTCATCTATCTGCCTATCTGTCCGATCTGCCCCATCCATCTATCTATTTATCATTCATCTATCTATCCGTCTGCCTATCTGTCCACTCATCCATCTATTCATTCATCTATCCATCTATCTATCCATCCATCTACCTATCATCTGCCTATCCATCTATTCCATTCATTCATCTCGTTCTATCAGATCCAGATCTACCTATCCGTCCACCCATCCATCTATTCATTCATCCGTCAAGTCCTATCTTATCGATTCATCCATCCGCTCCACCATCCATCTATTCATTCATCCGTCCGTCTATCCGTCCGTCTACCTATCCGTCCACCCATCCATCTATTCATTCATCCGTCCGTCTATCCGTCCGTCTACCTATCCGTCCACCCATCCATCTATTCATTCATCCGTCCATCCTATCAAGTCAGATCTATCTATCCGTCCACCCATCCCTGTTCATCCGTCCATTCATCCATCCATCTACCTATCAGATCACCCATCCATCTATTCATTCATCCAGTCTGTCTATCCGTCATCTACCTATTCGATCCACCCATCCATCTATTCATTCATCCGTCCGAGGTCTATCCAGATGTCTACCTATCAGATCCACCCATCCATCTATTCATTCATCCGATCTGCGTCATCCGATCCGATCTGCCTGTCCGATCCACCCATCCATCTATTCATTCATCCGTCCGTCTATCAGATCAGTCTACCTTCATCTGCCCATCCATCTATTCATTCATCCGTCCGTCTATCTGTCTGTCTACCTATCAGGTCACCCATCCATCTATTCATTTCATCCGTCCGTCTATCTGATCTGTCTACCTATCAGATCCACCATCCTATCTATTCATTCATCCATCCGTCTATCTGATCTGTCTACCTATAGATCCGCCCATCCATCTATTCTGTTCATCTAGATCCGTCTATCCGATCCTCTGCCTGTTTGTCACCCATCCATCTATTCATTCATCCAGATTTGTTCGTCTATCATTTATCAGATCTACCTATATTATCCTACCCATCCATCTATTCTATTCATCATCATCTATCTATCTATCTATCATTCTACCTGTCCGATCACCCATCCATCTATTCGTTCATCCAGCCGTCTATCTATCCGTCCTATCTACCTATCTGTCCACCCATCCATCTATTCATTCATCCAGATCCGCTCTATCTGTCTGTCTACCTATATTATCACCCATCCATCTATTCATTCATTCAGTCCGTCTATCCGTCCGTCTACCTATCCGTCCACCCATCCATCTATTCATTCATCCATCCGTCTATCTGTCTGATCTACCTATCTATTCACCCATCCATCTATTCATTCATCCGTCTGTCTATCTTCCATCTACCTATCCTATCCACCCATCCATCTATTCATTCATCCTATCCGTCTATCTTATCCATCTACCTATCCGTCCACCCATCCATCTATTCATTCATCCGTCCGTCTATCCGTCCGTCTACCTGCCCATCTATCCACCCATCCATCTATTCATTCATCCGTCCGTCTATCAGATCCGATCTACCTATCCGTCCATCCATCCATCTATTCATTCATCCGTCCGTCTATCCGTCCGTCTACCTATCCGTCCACCCATCCATCTATTCATTCATCCGTCCGTCTATCCGTCCGTCTACCTATCGTCCACCCATCCATCTATCTATATTCATCATTCCGTCTATCCGATCCGTCTACTCTATATCGTCCACCCATCCATCTATTCATTCATCCGTTTATCTATCAAGTCCAGTCTATCTATCAGATCCACCATCCATCTATTCATTCATCCGCTCGTCTATCCGATCCGTCTATCTATCAAGTCCACCCATCCATCTATTCATTCATCCGTCCGATCTATCAGTCATCTATCTGTCTCACCCATCCATCTATTTCTATCATCCATATCGTCTATCTATCTGTCTATCTATCTGTTTACCCATCCATCTGTTCATTCATCCGTTCTGTCTATCTGGTCAGGTCTACCATTCATCCATCCCCATTCATCTATTTCATCTCGTCATATTATCTATCAGATCCGTCTACTCTATCAGATTCACCCATTCATCTATCTATCTATTCGCTCAGATTCATCTATCAGTTCAGATCTATCTATCTGTCCACTCTATCTATCTATTCTATTCATCTCATCTATTCTATCCAGTCAGGTCACACCATTCTATCTATCCGCCCATCTATCTATTCTATTCATCCATCCGTCTATCTATCCGATCTATTCTATCTGTCTAATCATTCATCTATTCATTTCATCTGATCCATTCTATCTGTCTGATCTATTCATCCATTCACCCATCTATCTATTCGTTCATCTTATCTAGATCTATCTGATCATCCATCTACCATTCATTCGCCATCTATCTATTCGTTCATCCATTCAGTTCATTCATTCGTCTGCCTATCCGTGCCTATCCATCTATTCATTCATCCATCTCGATCTATCAATCTGTCTGTCTATCTGTCGTCCACCCATCCATCTATTCATTCATCTGTCCATGCCTATCAGATCCGATCTACCTATCTAGTCACCCATCCATCTATTCATTCATCTGTCTGATCTATCAGATCCCATCTGTCTGTCAGATCCACCCATCCATCTATTCATTCATCATCTATCCATCTATCTATCTATCTATCTATCCTATCCGTCCGTCCATTCATCTATTCATTCATCCATCTATCTACTTCATATCCTATCTGTCCATCTATCCATCTATTCATTCATTCATTCATCAGATCTATCCAGATCTGTCCTATCAGTCCACCCATCCATCTATTCATTCATCCGATCCATTATCTATCCTGTCTGTTGCCTATCTGTCCACCCATCCATCTATTCGTTCATCCGTCCTGTTTATCTGCTCTGTCTACCGATCCCCGCTACCATCCATCTATTCATTCATCCAGATCCGATCTATCCATCCGTCCTACCTATCCGTCCACCCATCCATCTATTCATTCATCCGTCCGTTATCTATCCATCTATCTACCTATCAAGTCCACCCATCCATCTATTCATTCATCCGTCCGATCTATCCGATCCATATCTACCTATCCGCTCGTCCACCCATCCATCTATTCATTCATCCAGTCCAGCTCTATCTATCCGTCCACCCGTCCATCTATCTATTCATTCATCCATCCATCTATCCATCTGTCTGTCTATCCATCCACCCATCCATCTATTCGTTCATCCGTCCGTCTATCCGTCCGTCCACCCATCCATCCATTCATCCATCTATTCATTCATAAGTCTGTCTATCCGTCCTGTCTACCTATTCGATCCATCCATCCATCTATTCATTCATCCGTCTATATTTCTATTCAGATCCATTCGTCTACCTATCCAGTTTATCCACCCATCCATCTATTCATTCATCCGATCAGATCTATCTGCTCGTCCGATCTGCCTATCCGTCCATTCCCATCCATCTATTCATTCATCCATCCGCTCATCTATCCATCCGATCTACCTATCCGATCCACCCATCCATCTATTCATTCATCCGTCCGATCTATCAGATCCGATCTACCTATCCGTCCACCCATCCATCTATTCATTCATTCGTCCAGATCTATCTATCAGATCCAGATCTACCTATCAGTCCACCCATCCATCTATTCGTTCATCCGTCCAGATCTATCATCCAGATCAGTCTACCTATCAGATCCACCCATCCATCTATTCGTTCATCCAGATCAGATCTATCCAGATCGATCTGCCTATCAGATCCACCCATCCATCTCATTCATCCATCCGTCCATCATCTATCCAGATCCGATCTACCTATCAGTCCACCCATCCATCTATTCATTCATCCGTCCATCTATTCCGGTCCATCTACCTGTCCGTCCACCCATCCATCTATTCATTCATCCGTCCATATCTATCTGATCCAGATCTACCCATCAGGTCCCCATCCATCTATTCATTCATCCAGATCCGATCTATCAGCACCCCGATCTACCTATCAGATCCACCCATCCATCTATTCATTCATCCGTTCAAGATCTATCAGATCTGTTTACCTATCCGTCCACCCATCCATCTGTCATTCATCAGATCGTCCATCTATCCGATCTGCCTATCAGATCCACCCATCCATCTATTCATTCATCCATCCATCCATTCAGATCCGCACCTGTCCAAGTCCACCCATCCATCTATTCGTTCGTCAGTCCATCTATCAGTTCATTCATCCTCTGCCTGTCCGATCCGTCCACGTCATCTATTCGTTCATCCGTCCATTCCATTCATCCATCCATCTCTGCCTATCAGATCCATCCACCCATCCATCTATTCATTCATCTGCGTCCGATCTCATCCAGATCCGATCTGCCTATCCAGATCCACCCATCCATCTATTCGTTCATCCAGATCTGTCGATCTATCCATCCAGTTCTGCCTCATCCAGATCCATTCATCTATTCATTCCAGATCATCCATCCATCAGATCATCCTGATCTACCTATCAGTCCACCCATCCGTCTATTCGTTCATCCGATCATCACATCTCCATCAGATCTGCCTATCAGTCCACCCATCCATCTGTTCTATTCATCCGTCCGATCGTTCGTCCGATCAGATCTACCTGTCAGTCCACCCATCCATCTGTTCGTTCATCCAGGTCCGTCTATCTGTCGGGTTCAGATCTGCCTGTCTGTCCATCCATCCATCTATTCATTCATCCAGATCCATCATCTCATCCATCCGTCTGCTATCTATCAGGTCCACCCATCCATCTATTCATTCATCCAGATCCAGATCTATCAGATCCGATCTGCCTCATCAGATCCACCCATCCATCTGTTCGTTCATCCAGATCAGATCTATCATCCATCCAGGTCTGCCTATCAGGTCCACCCATCCATCTATTCATTCATCCAGATCGATCTATCAGATCCAGATCTGCCTATCAGATCCACCATCCATCTGTTCGTTCTATCAGTCATCCATCGTCAGATCAGATCTGCCTATCAGTCCACCCATCCATCTGTTCGTTCATCAGATCCAGATCTATCCAGTCAGGTCTGCCTATCAGATCCACCCATCCGTCTGTTCGTTCGTCAGATCAGGTCATCAGATCAGATCCGTCTGTCAGGTCCATCCGTCCATCTATCTATTCGTTCATCCATATCGTCCGTCTATCAGGTCCATCCGTCTGCCTATCCGGTCCACCCATCCATCTATTCGTTCATCCATCCATTCATTCATCCATCCAGATCCATCTATCCAGTCCACCCATCCATCTATTCATTCATCCGTCCAGATCTCATCCGTTCAGATCTGCCTATCCATCTATTCCATCCATCCATTCGTCTTCCATCCATCCAGTTCATTCCATCCGTCTATCCATCTCATCCCCCCATCCATCTATTCTCGTCCATCCGAGTCCATCTATCCGTTCATTCATCCATCTGTTCCATCGTTCGTTCATCAGATCATCATCTGTCTATCAGATCTGCCTATCTGGTCCACCCATCCATCTATTCGTTTCATCCGTTCATCTGTCAGATCCGGGTCTGCCTATCAGGTCCACCCATCCATCTATTCATTCATCAGATCAGATCTATCAGATCCGATCTGCCTATCAGATCACCCATCCATCTATTCATTCATCAGATCCATCTATCCAGATCAGATCTGCCTATCAGATCCACCCATCTCATCTGTTCATTCATCAGATCCATCTATCAGATCCATCTGCCTATCCGATCCGCCCATCCATCTATTCGTTCATCCAGATCCATCTATCAGATCCAGATCTGCCTGTCAGTCCACCCATCCATCTGTTCGTTTCATCAGATCCGATCTATCAGGTCCCAGGTCCTATCTGTCCATCACCCATCCGTCTATCGTTCATCCATCCGTTCTATCTGTCAGATACCTATCCGTCCACCCATCCATCTATTCATTCATCCATCCGTCTATCTATTCGTCTGTCTGTCCATCCATCTATTCATCCATCCGATCTATCTATCCGTCTGCCTATCAGATCCACCCATCCATCTATTCATTCATCCATCCATCTATCATCCATCCAGGTCTATCTATCTATCACCATCCATCTATCCTGTTCATCAGGTCCATTCATCAGATCAGATCTGCCTATCCAGTCACCCATCCATCTATTCCGTTCATCCATCCATCTTCATCCATCTGATCTATCGATCCACCCATCCATCTATTCGTTCCATCCGATCCATCTATCCGTCCGTCTGCCTATCAGATCCACCCATCCATCTATTCATCCATCCGATCCGTCTGCCTATCATCCACCCATCCATCCATTCCATCGTCATCTATCAGATCCACCCATCCATCATCCATCCATCCATCTATTCATTCATCTATCCAGTCCGGGTCTGCCTATCAGATCCACCCATCCATCTATTCGTTCATCCATCCATCTATCAGATCCGATCTGCCTATCTATCCACCCATCCATCTATTCGTTCATCCATCCATCCATTCATCCAGCTTATCTGCCTATCCAGATCACCCATCCATCTATTCGTTCATCCATCCGATCTATCTATCCGTCTGCCTATATCCACCCATCCATCTATTCGTTCATCAGATCCAGATCTATCCAGATCCAGATCTGCCTATCCGTCCACCCATCCATCTATTCATTTCGTCAGATCCGTCTATCCGTCCGATCTGCCTATCAGATCACCCATCCATCTATTCGTTCATCAGATCCGTCTATCAGTCAGATCTGCCTATCAGGTCCACCCATCCATCTATTCGTTCATCAGATCTATCTATCAGGTCGATCTGCCTATCAGATCACCCATCCATCTATTCGTTCATCAGATCCATCTATCAGGTCCGATCTACCTATCAGTCCACCCATCCATCTATTCGTTCATCCGTCCATCTATCCGTCCGTCTACCTATCCGTCCACCCATCCATCTATTCATTCATCCATCCATCATTCATCCATCCGTCTATCCGTCCACCCATCCATCTATTCATTCATCCATCCGATCTATCCGACCTCAGATCCATCATCCATCCATTCATCCATTCATTCAGATCCGATCTATCCAGATCCATCCCTATCAGATCCACCCATCCATCTGTTCATTCATCCAGATCCAGATCTATCCATCCATCCATCAGGTCATCCATCTATCCATTCATCCGTCCATCTATCCATCCAGTCTATCTATCCGTCCACCCATCCATCTATTCATTCATCCGTCCATCTATCCGTCCGTCTATCCATCCGTCCACCCATCCATCTATTCATTCATCCATCCATCATTCATCCATCCGTCTACCTATCCGTCCACCCATCCATCTATTCATTCATTCGATCCGATCTATCCGTCCGTCTACCTATCCGTCCACCCATCCATCTATTCATTCATCCATCCATCATTCATCCATCCGTCTATCCGTCCACCCATCCATCTATTCATTCATTCATCCATCCTATCCGTCCGTCTACCTATCGATCCACCCATCCATCTATTCGTTCATCATCCATCATTCATCCATCCATCTCATCCATCCATCCATTCATCTATTCATTCATCCATCTATCCGATCTGTCACCTATCCATCCACCCATTCATCTATTCGTTCATCCGATCTATCTATCCATTCGTCCATCCATCTATTCCATTCATTCATCCATCTCCATCTGTCTATCATTCATCCATCTATCTATCCATCAGATCCACCCATCCATCTATTCATTCATCTATCCGTTCATTCATCCAGATCTGCCTATCAGATCCACCCATCCATCTATTCATTCATCCATCCATCATTCATCCATCAGATCTATCAGATCCACCCATCCATCTATTCATTCATCCATCCAGATCTATCCAGATCTATCTATCTATCAGATCCACCCCATCTATTCTATTCATTCATCTATCCAGATCTATCCGTCCGCCCATCCATCCGTCTATTCATTCATCCATCCGATCCGTCTATCCGTTCACCCATCCATCTATTCATTCATCCATCCATCCATTCATCCGTCTGTCCCAGATCCACCCATCCATCTATTCATTCATTCATCCATCTATTCGTCCGTCTACCTATCCGTCCACCCATCCATCTATTCATTCATCCATCCATCATTCATCCATCCATCTGTCATCTATTCCACCCATCCATCTATTCATTCATCCATCCATCTATCCGTCATTCATCACCATCCGATCCATCCATCCATCTATTCATCCATCCATTCATTCATCCGATCCATCCATCTATCCAGATCCACCCATCCATCTATTATTCATTCATCCATCCATCATCTGGTCACCCATCCATCTATTCATTCATCCAGATCCATCCATCCATCCATCATCCATCCATTCATCCGTCCTCCATCCATCCATTCATCCACCTATCCATCCATTCATTCATCCTATCTATTCTGTCCTAGTCATCCATCCATTCAGTCCATCCATCCATCTATTCATTCATTCATCCATCTATCCGTCAACCTCATCCATATCATCCACCCATCCATCCTATTCATCCATCCATCCATGTCCATTCATCCATCCGTCTATCCGATCCACCCATCCATCCTATCTGCCTATCTTCACCCATCCATCTATTCATTCATCCATCCATCCATCCATCCATCTATCCATCCATCCATCACCCATCCATCTATTCATTCATCCATCCGATCTATCCGTCCACCCATCCATCCATCCATCCATTCATTCATTCATCCATCCATCCATCTATCCGTCCAGTCAGATCCATCCGATCCACATCCATCCATCTATTCATTCATCCATCCATCTATCCATCCATCCATTCAGTCCGCTCCATCTATCCATCCATCTATTCATCCATCCATCATTCATCCGTCCATCATCCATCCATCTATCCATCCATCCATCCATCCATCTCATTCATCCATCCGCTCTATCCGTCCACCCATCCATCTATTCATTCATCCATCCATTCATCCATCTATCTCATCCGTCCACCCATCCATCCTATTCATTCATCCATTCATCTATCCATCCATCCATCCATCCATCATTCATCCATCCATTCATCATCCGTCTATCATCCATCTATCCATCAGATCCTATTCATCCATCCATCCATCTATCCATCCACCATCCATCCATTCATTCATCCATCCATTCATATCCGTCCACCCATCCATCTATTCATTCATCCATCCATCTATCCATCCATCCGATCTATCCATCTATTCATTCATCCATCCATCTATCCGTCCGTCTATCTATCCGTCCACCCATCCATCTATTCATTCATCCATCCATCTCATCATCAGATCCACCCATCCATCTATTCATTCATCCATCCATTCTATCCGATCAGTCTCATCATCCACCCATCATTCATCCATCTATCTATCATTCATCCATCTCATCCTATCCATCCATCCATCTATCTCATTCATTCATTCATCCATCTATCCGTCCGTCTATCATCCGTCCACCCATCCATCTATTCATTCATCCATCCATCATTATCAGATCCAGATCTATCAGTCCACCCATCCATCTATCCTATTCATCCATCCATCATCTATCATTCATCCATCCATCCATCATTCGTCCACCCATCCATCTATTCATTCATCCATCCATTCATCCGTCCGTCTCATCTATCTATCCAGTCCATCCATCCATCTATTCATTCATCCATCCATCATTCATCCATCCGTCTATCCGTCCACCCATCCATCTATTCATTCATTCATCCATCATTCATCCATCCGTCTATCCGTCCACCCATCCATCTATTCATTCATCCATCCGTCTATCCGTCCATCCATCCATCTATTCATTCATTCATTCATTCCATCTATCTATCCGTCCACCCATCCATCTATTCATTCATCCATCCATCCATCTATCCGTCAGTCTATCCGTCCACCCATCCATCTATTCATTCATCCGTCCGTCTATCCATCCGTCCACCCATCCATCTATTCATTCATCCATCCATCATTCATCCATCCGTCTATCCGTCCATCCATCCATCTATTCATTCATCCATCCATCTATCCGTCCGTCAGTCTATCCATCCACCCATCCATCTATTCATTCATCCATCCATCCATCTATCATCCATCCATCCATCCATCTATTCATTCATTCATCCATCCATCTATTCGTTCATCCATCTATCCATCTATCCCATCCATCTCTCATCCATCCGTCCACCCATCCATCTATTCATTCATCCATCCATCCATCATCCATCCATCCGTCTATCCATCCATCCATCCATCTATTCATCGATCATCCATCCATCTATCTATCCATTCATCCATCCATTCATCCATCCATCATTCATCCATCCGTCTATCTATCCGTCCACCCATCCATCTATTCATTCATCCATCCATCTGTCCGTCCGTCCATCCATCCGTCCACCCATCCATCTATTCATTCATCCATCTATTCATTCATCCATCCATCTGTCCGTCCGTCTATCCATCCATCCACCCATCCATCTATTCATTCATCCATCCATCATTCATCCATCCGTCTATCCGTCCACCCATCCATCCATCTATCCGTCCGTCCATCTATCCGTCCACCCATCCATCTATTCATTCATCCATCCGTCCATCCATCTATCCGGTCCATCCATCCATCATCCATCTATTCATTCATTCATTCATTCATCCATCCATCTGTCCGTCCGTCTATCCATCCATCCATTAGTCCATCCATTCATCCATCCATCCATCCATCTCATCCATCCGATCACCATCATCTATTCATTCATCCATCCGATCATCCATCTATTCGCTCATCCATCCATCCATCTATCCGTCATCCATCCTCCGTCATCTATTCACCCATCTATTCATAAATCTGTCCGTCCATGCGTCCGTCCATCCATCCGTCCATCTATTTATCCATCCATCCGTCTATCTATCATCTATCCGTCTATCTGTCTGTCCGTCCGTCTATTCATCCGTCTGTCTGTCCATCTAGTCATTCATCCATCCGTCCGTCTGTCTATTCACCCATCTATTCATTCATCCATCCGTCTGTCCGTCTATTCACCCATCTATTCATTCATCCATCCGTCCGTCCATCTATTCACCCATCTATTCGCTCATCCATCCGTCCGCCCATCTGTTCGCTCATCCATCCGTCCGCCCATCTGTTCGCTCATCCATCCGTTCGCTCATCCATCCGTCCGCCCATCTGTTCGCTCATCCATCCGTCCGCCCATCCGTTCGCTCGCCCATCGCCGCTCCATCCCATCCGCCCATCCGCCCATCCGTCCATTCGCTCATCTATTCGCCATCCATCCGTCCGCCCATCCGTTCCATTTCGCCCATCCGTTCGCTCATCCATCCGTCCGCCCATCCGTTCCTTCGCTCATCCATCCGTCCGCCATTCATTCATCTCGCCATCATCCATTCCGCCCATCCGTTCGCTCTCGCCCATCCGTTCGCTCATCCGTCCGCTCGCCCATCCGTTCGCTCATCCGTCCGTCCGCCCATCTGTTCGCTCATCCGTCCGTCCGCCCATCCGTTCGCTCATCCATCCGTTCGCCATCCATCCGCTTCCGCTCATCCATCCGTTCGCTCATCCATCCGTCCGCTCATCCATCCGTCCGCCTCATCCGCTCCATTCCCATCCGTCCATTCCATCCGTCCGCCCCATCCATCCCATTTCGCCCATCTGTTCGCTCATCTGTTCGCTCATCCATCCGTCCGCCCATCCGTTCGCTCGCCCATCCGTTCGCTCATCCGTCCGTCCGCCCATCCGTTCGCTCGCCCATCCGTTCGCTCATCCGTCCGTCCGCCCATCCGTTCGCTCATCCATCCGTCCGCCCATCCGTCCGCTCATCCGTCCGTCCGCCCATCCGTTCGCTCATCCGTCCGTCCGCCCATCCATCCGTCCGCTCATCCATCCGTTCGCTCATCCATCCGTCCGCTCATCCATCCGTTCGCTCGCCCATCCGTCCGCCCATCCGTTCGTTCGCCCATCCGTTTCGCCCCATCCGTCCGTTCCGCTCATCCGTTCGCTCATCCATCCGTCCGCCCATCCGTTCGCTCTGCCATCCGTCCGCTCGTCCGTCCGCCCGTCCGTTCGCGTCGCTTCGCCCATCCGTTCGCTCATCCGTCCGTCCGTCCGCCCATCCGTTCGCTCGTCCGTCCGTCCGCCCGTCCGTTCGCTCATCCGTCCGTCCGCCCGTCCGTTCGCTCATCCGTCCGTCCGCCCGTCCGTTCGCGTCCATCCGCCCGTCCGCCGTCCGCGCCGTCCGTCCGCTCGCCGCCCGTCCGTCCGTTCGTCCGTCCGCTCGCCGTCCGTTGCCGCTCGTCCGTCCGTCTTCGCGTCCGTCCGCCGTCCGTTCGCCGTCCTCCATTCGCCGTCCGTTCCGTCCGTCCGTCCATCCGTCCTCCGTCTTTCGCTCGCCGTCCGCCGTCCGTTCGCTCCGTCCGTCGTCCGTCCTTCCGCCCGCTCCGTCCGTCCGTCCGTCCATTCCGCTGCGTCCGTCCGTCCGTCCATCCATTCCGCCCGTCCGTCCGTCCGTCCGTCCGTCGCTTCGTCCGTCCGTCCGCCCGTCCATTCATTTCGTCCGTCCGTCCGTCCGTCCGCCCGCCGTTCATCCGTCCGCTTGCCGTCCGTTCGCCGTCGTCCGTCCGTCCGCTCCGTCCGTCGCCGTGCCCGTCCGTCCGTTCGTCCGTCCGTCCGTCGTTCGCTCGTCCGTCCGTTCGCCCGTCCGTCCGTCGTTCGTCCGTTCGCCGTCCGTTCGTCCGTCCGTTCGCTCCGTCCGTCGCCATTCGCGTCGTCCGTCCGTCCGTCCGCTCCGTTGCCGCCCGTCGTCCGTCCGTTCGCTTCGTCCGTCCGCCTCCGTCCGTCCGTCCGTTCCGTCGTTCGCTCGTCGTCCGTCCATCCGTCCGTCCGCCTTCCGTCCGCTCCGCTTCGCTCGTCCGTTCGCTCGTCCGTTCCATCCGCTCGCGTCCGTCCGTCCGCCTCCGTCCGCTCCGCATCCATTCGCTCGTCCGTCCGTCCGTCCGTCCGCTCGCGTTCGTCCGTCCGTCCGTCCATTCGCTCGTCCGTCCATTCGCTCGTCCGTCCGTCCGTCCATTCGCCCGTCCGTCCGTCCGTCCGTCCTCGTCCGTCCGTCCGTCCGTTCGCTCGTCCGTCCGTCCGTCCGTCCGTCCGTCCATTCGCTCGTCCGTCCGTCCATTCGCTCGTCCGTCCATTCGTGCCCGTCCGTCCGCTCGTCCCCGCCGTCCGCTCCGTCCATTCCGCGTCCGTCCGTCCGCCCGTCCGTCCATTCCGTCCGTCCGTCCGTCCATTCGCCCGTCCGTCCATTCGCTCGTCCGTCCGTCCCATTCGCCGTCCGTCCGTCCGTCCGTCCGTCCATCCGTTCCGCTCGCTCCATTTCCGCTCCGTCCGTCCGTCCGTCCATTCTTTCGCTGCCGTCCGTCCGTCCGTCCATTCGTTCGCGTCCGATCCGCCGTCCATTCGTCCCGCCGTCCGTCCATTCCTGCCTACGTCCGTCCGTCCGTCCGTCCGTCCGTCCGTCCATTCCGCGTCCGTCCGTCCGCTCGCTCCGTCCGCTCCGTCCGTCCGTCCGCTCGCCGCCCGCTCGTCCGTCCGTCCGTCCATTCGCCGTCCGTCCGTCCGTCCGTCCGTCCATTCGCTCGTCCGTCCGTCCGTCCGTCCGTCCATGCCGCCTCCGTCCGTCCGTCCGTCCGTCCGTCCATTCGCCTCCGTCCGTCCGTCCGTCCGTCCATTCGCTCGTCCGTCCGTCCGTCCGTCCATTCGCCCCGTCCATTCGCTCGTCCGTCCGCCGTCCATTCATTTCGTCCGTCCGTCCGCTCCGCCCGTCCATTCGCCGCGTCCGTCGCCGTCCGTCCATCCGCTCGCCTGCGCTCGCTCCGTCCGTCCGTCCGTCCGTCCAAATCGCCTTCGCCCGTCCTCCGTCCGCCGTCCTTCCGTCCGTCCGTCCGTCCGCCGTGCGTCCCTCGTCCGTCCGTTCGCCATTCGTCTGCATGCCGTCCGTCCGTCCATTCCGTCCGCCGTCCGCCGTCCGCCCGCTCCTTCCGCTCCGTCCGCCCGCATCCGTCCGTCTATTCGCTATTCGCTCGTCCGTCCGTCCGTCCGTCCGTCCGTCCATTCATCCGTCCGTCCATTCGCTCATCCATCCGTCCGTCCATTCATCCGTCCGTCCGTCTATTCACCCATCTATTCACCCATCTATTCACAAATCTATTCATTCATCCGTCCGTCCGTCTATTCACCCATCTATTCACAAATCTATTCATTCATCCGTCCGTCCGTCTATTCATAAATCTATCTATCCGTCCGTCTATCTATCTGTCCATCTATCATCTGTCCGTTCATCCATCCGTCCATCTATCCGTCTATCATCTATCCGTCTATCTATTCATCCATCCGTCCGTCTATCTATCATCTCTCCGTCTATTCATCCAGCCGTCTGTCCATCGTCTACCCATTCATCCATCCGTCCATCTATTCATCCATCGTCCATCTATCTGTCTGTCTATCTATCCATCTCTGTCTATCCATTCGGCTCATCGGCTCATCCATTTATGAAAATGATCTTTAAAAAGAACATCATTTTATTTCCCATAGTTTTAGTGTTTTTGACATGGAGCATCTTTATGCCTTAAGTAAAAACTACACATTAATGTCAATATTAGTAATAAAATGTATATGTAAAGCAATTGCACATTGCAGTATTATAATTTTATTTTAATTTTAATAAGTGTTTTTTTTAATGTTGTCTGTGGGTGTTTCTTAATTCCATCCCTTTTGTTTGTCCTCATTTTCACTCTTCAGTAACCATGGCAACCGCCACTAAAACCCCTCCTGGTGCCGACCCCAAGCAGCTGGAGCGCACGGGGACCGTCCGAGAGATCGGATCCCAAGCCGTGTGGTCGCTGTCCTCGTGCAAGCCAGGTGTGTGTGTGTGTGTTATATTCATTCACCTGATTGATTAATGCCTGTGTTTTAGTTTTTCATTGAGTCATTCTCTTTCTGTGTGAAGGCTTTGGAGTGGACCAGTTGAGGGATGATAACCTGGAGACGTACTGGCAGTCCGATGGCTCTCAGCCACATCTAGTGAACATTCAGTTCAGGTAGAGCCAGAATGAGTCTCAAGCAGCCGCTGTATGACCGGATTGATCCATTGCATCACGGTCGATTAATCCGCCATTATTTAGACAATTGTGACCCTGGAGCACAAAACCAGTCATAACTCTCATGAGTGTATTTGTGGCAATAGCCAACAATACATGGGTCAAAATCATCAATTTTTCTTTTATGCCAAAAATCATTAGGATATTAAGTAAAGATCATGTTCCATGAAGATATTTTGTAAATTTCCAACTGTAAATATGTCAAAAATGTATTATTAGTAGTAATATGCATTGCTTAGGACTTCATTTGGACAACTTTAAAGGGGTTTTTCTCAATATTTAGAAACCATACATCAGTAAAAGTGTATTTATTCAGGTTTTTATTTTTTTTATTAACCCTAATGACAGGTTTTGTGGTCCAGGGTCACATGTTGATGCTATTGTTTACAGCTAATAAATGTGTTTGTGTGATTGACTGGTTCCCCTTTTGGATCGGTTATGGAACTGTCAAGCAATTAAAATTGTTCTAATCAATTGTTAATTAATTAACATTTTTCTAATTAATTACACAATGTGGCGAATTAATTAGATTAATTTAACTTGCATCAAAGTTGTATGAGAAATTACCCCAAAATATAATTTAAAGTCATTATTGTGATAAATGAGGAAAGTATCAAATTTACAATAAGTAACTTTAGAAAGAAACATTATATTTGAGTCAACATAGAATTCATTACACACAAACCTTTAGGCTGTAACAGCAATGAGGATGAGTAATTAACATAATTATAATTTTTGGGTGAACTTTGAAGTGATGCTTTAAATAAGAAACTAAACCTGCCAGTAGGTGGCGGTAAATGTCTAAATGAGTGAGTCATTGAATCATTCGTTTGATTTGTTCAAACGGCTGATTCTTTCTGGAATTAAGTAAACAGCTCTCTTTATGAATGAGTCACTGAATCATTGATTCGCTCAAAACACAGATTGATTCAGAAATGTTGCTCAGAAACGCACAACACTTCTCTGGCTTTATAGGGAATGTGTTCATTGACAAAAATGGATAATATTGTGTCTAAAATACAACACAATATCAACTTCTTATGTGTTGAACTGTTGTATAAAATCGATACCACATTTGCACTTGTGCTATTCAGGACAAAAACAGCACTCGTGTGATGTTGCTTAACTATATAATTTGATATAAACATGAGACGACAACTCAAGTTATACATTTTTCCCTCAATAGCTTGAATTATTTATTTTTTTGGGATTATACCTGCATTCAATAGGCTTCATCACACAGTGAGTTGTTGCTCTGCTTCATGTTCGTCAGCATTTTTTTTAAAATCCGTTCATTTTAAAGGAATGAAAAACTGGGAAATTATTATAAGTGTAGGTTTATTTGGCACACCCATTTCTAGTTAAGTTTCTATATCTCTTAAATATTTAACTGATTACTTGGTTTGTGTGTGCACAATGTATATGAAATAAATGCATATCATATGAAAGCATTATGCCTAACCACACACACACACACACACACAATCTTTACGTTCTCTGCTCACACTATGGCTCGTCGTGGATTGAATCATCAATGCTCTGCTGATTTAAAGATCATTTCGGACAAGTTAGAAAATTGACACTTTATATTAAAAATAAATCTGACCTGAGATCAGTGCACGCTGTGTGATGTTTAGAAAAGAGTAAACTGGAACGTTTGCGTGAGTATGCATGAAGAACTGCTTTAAAGTATGGGTTTGTAACTGCTTAAATGTTCTGGACACTGAAAGGCTGTGACTGTGTCTCTGTTAGGAGGAAGACCACTGTGAAGATGCTGTGTATTTATGCCGATTATAAATCTGATGAAAGCTATACTCCCAGCAAGATCTCGGTCCGAGTGGGAAACAACTTCCACAACCTGCAGGAGATCCGGGTAAGAGAGACGGATCCCGAACAGAACTCACTCCAGTTAGTGTTTTCTGCAGAGATGCTTATAGCTGAATTATACTTGTTTCATAACAGATCAGTTCCCGAGGTAAAAAAACTACATTCGATTTCTCCACAGGGAAATCCATTTTTAACAGTAACTTATAGACATTTATGCATTTAGCAGACGCTTTTATCCAAAGTGACTTACAACTGAGGAGTATAAGAAGCGATCCGTCATGAAGAGGCGAAGAAACACAAAAAGTGCCTTGAATACCAAGCTTTGGACATTACTCAGAGTAGTCTAAGCTAGAATAGGGAGGGAATAGAGGACATTATTATTTATTTATTTAAAAATTTAAAAAATACAATAAAAAAAGTATGATACGATTAAGTGCTCACGGGAGAGATGAGTGAGCACTGATATAGACTTTAAAGGCTTTCCTGTAGCTCAAGCAATAAGAGTGTGGCGCTAACAACACCAAGGTCATGGGTTCGATTCCCAGGGAAAGCAAGAACTGACAAAAATGTAAAAATGTGTACCTTGAATGCAATGTAAGTCGCTTGGGATAAAAGCGACTTGCATTGCTAACAACATGATGATTCATGCTAATGCTAATTCATGTTAACAATGCATTAAATCATGCTAGCAAAATGATAATCAGGTCAGCAAAATGTTAAATCGTGTTCGCAATGTTAAATCATGTTAGCAAAATGCTAATCATGTTAACAAAATGTTAAAACATGGCAACAATGTGTTAAAACATGTTAATGATGCTAGCAACATGTTAAATACTGTTAGCAACATGCTAATCATGTTAGCAACATGTTAACAAAATATTAAATCATGTTAGCAGCAAATGCTAAAAGATGCTAATATTTTTTTTTCTCTCCAAGTAAAACCTTTATACTTCAAGCTGTTCAAAGCCAACATCAAAGTTTGTCATCAAACTTTACTTATCTAGTTCAGTTATGCTGTTTGCAATGCGTCATGGGATTGTAGTTCTTTCCCTCACTGAAGCCGTTGAGTTCATAGTCTTGTACTTTTGTCCAATTTTCAAAATCTGTTTTGCTTCAAATCAAAGTTTGCAATGTTACGATTCACCTCTTGGCTGGTTGGTTTGGTTCATGGCTTATAACGCTTTAACCAAGACTGTTTTTGAAAACCCCTTGGAAAAATACTTCCGGAACCAACGGTGCTAAAAAAGTAGGTGTGCACTAATGACTCTACAGATGAACTTCACTCAGTTATTGAACTGACTTGAGCTGAATAATAACACTATTGCCTTTCTTAATGTAATTTGTCTCATATTTAATTAAGTTTGCATCATTGATTCTGTTAAAACAGTGTGTGTGTGTGTGTGTGTGTGTGTGTGTGTGTGTGTGTGTGTGTGTGTGTGAGCAGCAGCTGGAGATGGTGGAGCCCAGCGGGTGGATTCATATTCCTCTGTTGGATCTGGTGAACAATCCCATCAGGACCTTCATGATCCAGATCGCCGTGTTGGCAAACCATCAGAACGGACGAGACACGCACATGCGGCAGATCAAAGTCTACACGCCCGTGGAGGAGAGCTCCATCGGCAAGTTCCCACGATGCACCACTGTAGACTTTATGATGTACCGCACCATCAGATGACTTGAAAACGGATGGACTGAGGTGCCTTCCCACAAGACTCGGTTCTAGAGTCTAATGTTTTAAAATGTGCTGAGGTGTGTTTTGTAAAAAAAAAAGTTCAATTTATGTAAATGTACAAGAAATAAATGTTTGAAATTATGAGAGCAGTCTCGGCTCATGTTTGGCTTGTTTTATTCAACTGTGAAACACACGGATTGATCACTGACTCAGCTGCACGCTTCAACGTGACTGATTGGCTTTTACGCAACTCTGCAGAGGGAATAGGGATGTATCTTTGGGTATAGGGATGTAACGGTATGAAAATTTTATATCACAATTATAGTGACCCAAATTATCACGATTATCAGTATTATCACGGTTTTGTTCAGATGAGATGAAAGTGTTCAAAAAGCACAGATGCACACACTGAAAACGTTTCAATTTTATATTTGAAAATCAACAAACAACAAACAAAACAAGCATCTCTACGCACTTTTTAAAGCAAGATTCTTTTCTGTTGGATTTCCTTCCTTATGACCGTCGTCAATAGCAACGCATTAAAGCAGCGCACATTCACGCATCACAGATGCACTCTCTCTCTTCTAATGCAACTTGCATCTTCCGTCTCTGATTTAATTTTCAATACAATCAAAAACAAAGGACTTCACTATTAATGCTACTATAATTAGTACTATAACTTCTTGCGATCATCTTGTCTGGACGATTATGTACGCTGTACAAAATGGATTTATAAACAGGTCAGATTTGAAACAATCTCAGTTTAATATGTCCCCGTAATTATTTATGTGGTAAAGAAAATCTGTGTAATAAGTGTACAATGAATATACATTATCATCATTTAAATGCCACCCTAGTCTTGTCTGAACTTGTTTGTTCGTCTTTGGCTCAAGCTTCATGTTATAATTCCCAGGCGTAGTTTTAGTATTGAGGTCAAAGTCCACTTGCCTTGCGTTTGCAGATTTGAAGCGTTTCCCCCATTACAGCAATTTTCTTGTTGCATGTTCTGCAGACAGGGTGACCATCTTCAATCAAGTTTCCCTCAGGACTTTTATAAAAGCCAAAATATGACCACACCACAGATTTGGTCCTTTTAGAAGGCCGGAAAATCTTCAAACAATATTCAAAAACCAACGCTGCACCTGCGCCCAACTGGCCGTGGCTGGACAGGATTTACCACGAGTTTTAAAAATCGTGATAATCAAATGTGGTTTTAATGATATTTCAATTTTAAACTATATTACTAACCGTCAGTACATATTATCGTGGTTTATTGTGAAACCGGTAACTGTTCCATCCCTACTTGGGAAGCTGTCTTGAGCGTAGGGCGTAGTAGGTCTCCTCTCACTTTGTGAGGCGGTTTGTTGAAGCCTCTGTCCTTAAAGCCAGAATAGGTAGTAGTGCTAAGTTGCTAACTCCTGCTGGTTTGAGCATTGCTAGGCCTCTTACTTGAGAGTAGTCCTCTTTGATGCCTCTGCTCTGTCTGAATAGAAGTTCTGAGTTGGTAGGCTCTCTGGGAGCCTCCTTGGAAGATTGTCTGACTAGAAAATGTAGTTAGGCTGCTTCTCTTTTAGAGTCATCCTGTTGAGGCCTTTATTCTTTAGAAGCTCCGGTCTATGACAATATTCCCTTAAAGTTGTTCTTAGGAAATACCAAGCTCTTGAGCTTTGCCTGAAAGGGATTTTGTAGCTCCGGCTCTGGCCTTCGGCATTGGTGGTGTGGGTATTTCTTCCAGTCCCCATAGTGTCCTCAAGAGCAGTGATTCTCAAACCTGTCCTAGGGAGCACCCACCACTCTCTCATCAGACACATCTGATTCAACTCATCAGCTCATTAGTAAAGACTGCAAGACCTGAAGTGGATGTGTCTGATGAGGGAGACATACAAAATATGCAATGGTCCATAGGGCAGCTTTAAAAACCATTGCTCAAGAGGACGCAGTGTCTCATTCTACTTCTCAGGGAACCATGGTTACATGCATAACCTGAGACTATTTTTACCCCTCGGAATGAGGTTTTATGTTGTGCAAACCTGGCAACCCTGGCAATAAGCCCCAAGAAGCCGTGGTTTACAGGGAATTTAGAACAAAGTTGTAATGCTGCATTCACACCATGCCGCAATTTACCCTAGTCTCAAGATGACAACCCATGACGTTATATATTTGGAGCTGTTCATGTCCTCGGACTGGGAATTATGTGTTTTTATAGCAGGAAAGTGGAGAGTCTAGAGCCAGAGCTGCCTACCTCTGAACTAGGGGATGCACAACAACAAGAGTTGTAATGCTCTGCCATGGTGCTTTAAGCTTGACGCCGACTAGTTACTGATCATTGCCTATAGAGGGCGCAACGGGATAAAAAAATCTTTGTCGTCCACTATTACGCTCTGTTTCAAACTCTGAGAGCGCTCCACAAGATATGTTTGATTATACCATCTGGATACTCAAAATTGATTGGGAGAATGCCGTTTTAAGCACGTCAGTTAATCGCCGTTCTAAACGAATGCGTGCTGCATTGTAACACACACACATACAGTAGCTCAACATCACATGCAGATCACACAGAGAATCATTCAGTGGATGTATTGTCAATACTGTTCTGTGATTTATCAATAAAATAGCTTAAAAACTAAAAAGTTCTAGCATATATTTCTTACCAACTAAAAACCACAGCTTCACTCTTAGTAGAAAGACGCTTCCAGGTATACTTAATTTACACACAATCGCGCTCTCACTAATGCATTCATATAAATGTAATCTTTATTGGGCTTCTTTATCTGTATCTGATTTAGAATAAGCAGAAATCTGTGAGAAATATAACAACCCAATATTTATAACAATATAGCACAAAAACTGATGAAAATAAGCTGTTATAGGAGCAATACCCTTGTATTCATTTGTTAGTAACGTCACTTTACAGTATTGAAAAACATACTGTAAAGAAAAACATGCTGATCTTGGATATAAAGTATATAAAGCAAGTGACTTAAAAGAGGTCATGAACTAAGAAATCTCATTTTCCTTGAGCTTTTGACATCATGTAAGAGGTCATCATACTAGAATATCCTGTAAGTTTCAGAACTGAAAACTTCATTGTTAGTCCAAAAAAAGCATTTCTTTTAACCAAGCCCAAAGAACGACTCATTGTGGAATGTGCCTATCTATAGGTGAAAGACCACCTCCGCAGAAGATCAACGCCTACTTTATCATTGTAACTTGCCCACTGGCGTGTTAGTGAGATGATGAGTAGAGAAGAGCGATACAGATAAAATTACATTATCTTCCAAAGGATCCTATGGCTAGTAATGTGCTTATTTTCAACAATGTGAATGTCTCAGTTGAGCATTATTTATATTCGCTACAGTTTGCTCGCAATTTCAGCGCAGGCTTTGCAAACAGACTTTTATGATATGGACTCAACAGTAATGAAACAACATGCAGTAACCATGTAACCATGGTTAAAGTAACCATGTTCATTCTAATGCCTGATCTGTGACCAGTGATTTAAGGTGCATCCTGTTTCCACTGATTATCCTTGATGTTTCTACAACTTGATTGGAGTCCACCTGTGGTAAATTCAGTTGATTGGACATGATTTGGAAAGACACACACCTGTCTATATAAGGTTCCACGGTTAAACCAAGCCATGAAGTGCAATGAATTGTCTGTAGACCTCAGAGACAGGATTGTATCGAGGCACAGATCTGGGGAAGGGTACAGAAACATTTCTGCAACATTGAAGGTCCAAATGAGCACAGTGGCCTCCGTGAACCGTAAATGGAAGAAGTTTGGAACCACCAGGACTCTTTCTAGAGCCACCCGGCCAAACTGTCATGCTGACAGAGCTCCAGCATTTCTCTGTGGAGAGAAGAGAACCTTCCAGAAGAACAACCATCTCTTCAGGACTCCACCAATCAGGCCTGTATGGTAGAGTGGCCAGATGGAAACCACTCCTCAGTTGAAGGCACATCAGCCTGCCTGGAATTTGCCAAAAGGCACCTAAAGGACTCTCAGACCATGAGAAACAAAATTCTCTGGTCTGATGAAACAAAGATTGAACTCTTTGGCCAGAATGTCAAGCATCATGTCTGGAGGAAACCAGGCACCGCTCATTACCTGGCCAACACCATCCCTACAGTGAAGCGTGGTGGCAGCATCATGCTGTGGGGATGTTTTTCAGCGGCAGGAACTGAGAGACTAGTCAGGATAGAGGAAAAGATGAATGCAGCAATGTACAGAGACGTCCTTGATGAAAACCTGCTCCAGAGCGCTCTGGACCTCAGACTGGGGCAAAGGTTCATCTTCCAACAGGACAACGACCCTAAGCACACAGCCAAGATAACAAAGGAGTGGCTACGAGACAACTCTGTGAATGTCCTTGAGTGGTCCAGCCAGAGCCCAGACTTGAACCTGATTGAACATCTCTGGAGAGATCTGAAAATGGCTGTGCACCGACGCTCCCCATCCAACCTGATGGAGCTTGAGAGGTCCTGCAAAGAATAGTGGGAGAAACTGCCTAAAATTAGGTGTGCCAAGCTTATAGCATCAAACTCAAAAAGACTTGAGGCTGTAATTGGTGCCAAAGGTGCTTCAACAAAGTATTGAGCAAAGGCTGGGAATACTTGTGTGTTATTTATTTATTTATTTATCTTTTTATTTTTAATACATTTGCAAAGATTTCAAACAAACTTCTTTCACGTTGTCATTATGGGGTATTGTTTGTAGAACTGAGGAAAAAAAATAATGAATTAATCCATTTTGGAATAAGGCTGTAACATAAAATGTGGAAAAAGTAAAGTGCTGTGAATACTTTCCGTATGCACTGTATGAGTCAGTAAATCAAACCAGTGACTAAATGTTCAACTTCACGTTGTCTTTATTAGTAGGATGAAAACCACGGCTGTCAATCACACAGCGCAAGTTTATCCTGGACTGAGTTCAGGAAACCTTCTAAAACAAAACAGTGCAGTTCATGTGATTTGAAACAATCTTCCATGTAACATACTGACAAATGTCATGAAAAGATAAAACAACATTAATGAAACTTGAATAATGTTAACAATAAGAACAACTGCCATGTAAACTTATGAAAGTTTAGACTTTGTGTGCACATGTTTCTAACATGCCTTTATTTTTTCCTACTTTTCAAATGGCTTTATATATTGTAATATTTGACCTTTGTACAAGACCCAGGAATCACAGAAGATTTCACTGTGAAACGTTTAGTGTGTGTCGTTTCTATCAGGCTGCAGCTGTGATAACTCCATATTCTATTCTCTCAGCAGGGGTGAATTATGAACTGTTCCATAGTTATGATAATGGGCGGAGCTCTATGACATCACTGCAGGTGAGTTAAGACTTCAGTGAAAGTGAAACTAAACCGATTACCAGGAAGTTTCATCAAACAGCAGCATTTATTTTCAGAAGCTCTGAAATCATCGACCAGATCTGATATCCACTCATTGGTAAGTCATGGCAATGTAAGAGCTAGTTCAGTATGACAGCATCAGATTGTTGGTAAAAGCAGCCTACTCTGTGCCATTTTTTGGCAGTTTGATTATTTGTGGTCATGTCACACTTTAGAGCCTTTAGATACAGGAAGTACTTTTGACAGAATGAACTAATTAACAATCAGCAAGTCCATTAAACAAAAATTACACCTGGTGTTTAGATGTTTATTTAGTGGGTTATTTGTTGTTACCTTTTTCAGTCCCATTTCCATTTTGTATTTAATTATGAGGTTCAAATACTTCATTTTGGTGACTCTTTATGCACTAATTTGTGCTGGATTATGCTTGTCTGCCGGTTTCTTAACAGGCTATTTTCTGTGCATCAGAAAGCATGCATATTTACGTGACAGAGCTCTTAAGTTAACATGTTTTTGTTTCATGTTGTGGAACCTGAAGTCAGTTAACTTGTATGATCATTATTTGGTCAGCAAACAAAGGTGCTTTGGCCTGTTTATTAATAAAGCGCACACACACTAGCTAGTTAGGGGGGTTGGAGGGCATGCATATGTGCATTTTAAGATGTTTAAAGGCCAGGAAATGCATGAGAAATAGTTTTAAGACCAAGTCAGTGGCAGTAGATTATTTGTCAATTCCTGCTCTCTCCTCATCTCCATCACTCTTTCATTTTCTCTCATTCTCCTTATCTTGTCCTGTCTCTTCCCCTCCTAAAGCAGTCAAGAAAGTAAACATAGGGTCAATTTATACAGTTATACAGAACAAGAGGTATTACATACTCATAATATCACATTGACATTAATGTCCAGTGCTTTCAAAGCATTACCTTTTCATTTAGTTTGTTCCTAAAGGTTTACATATATTTTTAAAGTCATTTATAAAATGCATGAAAATGCATGATATTTTCCTAATAAAATCAATAACTGTATGATATGCTGTTCTTTGCATTCCAAATTATCATTCTACGTATAAAAAAGGACATACACTCACCTAAAGGATTATTAGGAACACCTGTTCAATTCCTCATTAATGCAATTATCTAATCAACCAATCACATGACAGTTGCTTCAGTGCATTTAGGGGTGTGGTCCTGGTCAAGACAATCTCCTGAACTCCAAACTGAATGTCAGAATGGGAAAGAAAGGTGATTTTAAGCAATTTTGAGCGTGGCATGGTTGTTGGTGCCAGACGGGCCGGTCTGAGTATTTCACAATCTGCTCAGTTACTGGGATTTTCACACACAGCCATTTCTAGGGTTTACAAAGAATGGTGTGAAAAGGGAAAAACATCCAGTATGCGGCAGTCCTGTGGGCGAAAATGCCTTGTTGATGCTAGAGGTCAGAGGAGAATGGGCCGACTGATTCAAGCTGATAGAAGAGCAACTTTGACTGAAATAACCACTCGTTACAACCGAGGTATGCAGCAAAGCATTTGTGAAGCCACAACACGCACAACCTTGAGGCGGATGGGCTACAACAGCAGAAGACCCCACCGGGTACCACTCATCTCCACTACAAATAGGAAAAAGAGGCTACAATTTGCACGAGCTCACCAAAATTGGACAGTTGAAGACTGGAAAAACGTTGCCTGGTCTGATGAGTCTCGATTTCTGTTGAGACATTCAGATGGTAGAGTCAGAATTTGGTGTAAACAGAATGAGAACATGGATCCATCATGCCTTGTTACCACTGTGCAGGCTGGTGGTGGTGGTGTAATGGTGTGGGGGATGTTTTCTTGGCACACTTTAGGCCCTTAGTGCCAATTGGGCATTGTTTAAATGCCACGGCCTACCTGAGCATTGTTTCTGACCATGTCCATCCCTTTATGACCACCATGTACCCATTCTCTGATGACTACTTCCAGCAGGATAATGCACCATGTCACAAAGCTCGAATCATTTCAAATTGGTTTCTTGAACATGACAATGAGTTCACTGTACTAAAATGGCCCCCACAGTCACCAGATCTCAACCCAATAGAGCATCTTTGGGATGTGGTGGAACGGGAGCTTCGTGCCCTGGATGTGCATCCCACAAATCTCCATCAACTGCAAGATGCTATCCTATCAATATGGGCCAACATTTCTAAAGAATGCTTTCAGCACCTTGTTGAATCAATGCCACGTAGAATTAAGGCAGTTCTGAAGGCGAAAGGGGGTCAAACACAGTATTAGTATGGTGCTCCTAATAATCCTTTAGGGGAGTGTAGAATATACAAATTCATACGCTTCAGTTTTCTATTAATAAAAGTTTTCCAATAAAATAATAATAAAAATAATAAAATATTAATTTATAAGATTAATAAAAAATTATCTTTCCAAAATAATCTAAATGCAGTGAAAAAACAGAATTCACAGGTATATGAAAGTTTTAGCTTAAATCCTTCCAGGACATGCTTAGCAGGATCAGTTCTGTGTATTTTGTAAGACATTTCCTTCATTTTGTTATTAACACAAAACGTACTTGGCAATTTCCATGCTTTGACCCAAGAGATATCACCACATGAAGAAAACCAAAGGAATCTTGCTGCAGGAAAAGACAAACAAAGAGCATTTCTTATATCATTGCAAGATTTTTGTTTTAAAACATTAATATTATCAATGAAAATGTTAACACAAAGATTGTCCATATTGATTTCCACTGAATCAGAGTTCTTTAAGAGTAACAGCACACTCTTTGGCGTATGATAACAAACATCCATTGGCATTAACCAACTGTCTTATTATTATTATTATTAGTATTATTATTAAATAGTATGTCTTTGTTATTCCATATGAAATAATTGTGTGGTGAAAAATGTTGCTTATATACCAATTTCCATGCTAGCAGGGCTTGTGTATGAAAACCGGCCAGTTTAACAACAATTGTCAACAGAAGAATTACATTTCAACTAAAAATATAGTTAGGAATTAATTTAGAAAATGTCATTAATTGTACTATAAGACCTCAAGTCCCCCTTGCTCTTTGGTATTACAGATTACCTATTTTTTTAAATAATGTGGCTTTTTTTTTTCTCCATATAAAAGCATAAAGTATCTTATCCTTAATCACCTGAGGAGGCACGTCTAATGATAAAGATACAGATCTAGATATGCCTTCCGCCTTTGACAATAATACCCTCCCAATTATTGATATATCCCTCAATAACCGCAAATGACATTTCTTTTTAACTCACTCATCTGCTTTTCATTGTTACAAATTATTACACCTTATGTTAATTTGTGTTTAACAGGGATGTCTTAAGGGGAAACACAGATTTATCACAATTCATGATTGTTCACAAGGCCTGATACAGCAGTGAATGCCTCAATATATCAAATTATTTTTGGTACCTCAAATTTGTTTTTCAAAAAAAAAATCGCAGTCATCAGCAAGTTTAAATTCTACACCTAAAGCTGTGATACTATTATATTGCTTTCTCTTTACATGCATTGCCAAAACCTAATAAAAATTAAAAAAGGAGAGATGTCTAATGCCATGATGAATATCAAACCTTTGTGAAGTACCATAAGCAAGTTTTGACAGAACTAGTACATCCATTGTACAGTGTGTTAACTGCTTTCAGAAACACACTCTTTGGTGACGTGGATGATTACATTGTGTTATCATCATGTAAAGCCCGCCCTGACGTTTTGATTGGTCCGAACAGCTTCTGGTCGAGCATAGCTGCTCCACAACGGATCAAGTCCAGACCGAACTTCCCGAACTCAAATGTTGTGGGCAGGGCTAAGTTCGGCTGGCATCCAGGCTAGCTTCTACAAATACTAATAATAGAACAGGTGAAAGTTCTTTAGAAAATGTCTTAAAAAAATTCTCCTGTTAACCCATCATTACCTGGAGATTTGTTATTTTTTAGTAAGTTAATGCACACTCTCAACTCATCACTGTCTATTTCTTTATCACATACATTCTTAAAGTTCTCATCAATTTTTTTTGGTACCACTCATAAAGCTATTTAAAAAAGCATCAATGCTGGAAGTAGCCAAAGTGGAAGAATACAAATTACAAAAAAATTTAGCAACAAATTTTGAAACTAAAGAATTTTGTTAATTTGTTAATCGTTAGTTTTGTTCAGAAGTTTACAAACCCAATATGAGTCTAATTAAAACAAGGACCGAGATGTCGCCCGGCATGGCGCAGCCGGTGCCCCATCCTGGAGCCAGGCCCGGGGTTGGGGCTCGTATGAGAGCGTCTGGTGGCCGGGCCTACCCCCATGGGGCCCGGCCGGGCTCAGCCCGAATGAGCGACGTGGGGCCACCCTCCCGTGGGCTCACCACCAGCAGGAGGGATCATATGGGGCCGGTGCGTAGTGGATCGGGCGACAGTCGAAGGCTAGGCCCCCGACGACCCAATCTCTGGACACGGAAACTGGCTTTAGGGACGTGGAATGTCACCTCGCTGGCGGGGAAGGAGCCTGAGCTTGTGCGGGAGGTTGAGAGGTACCGGCTAGAGATAGTCGGGCTCACTTCCACGCACAGCTTGGGCTCTGGAACCACACTTCTTGAGAGAGGCTGGACTCTCTACCACTCTGGAGTTGCCCATGGTGAGAGGCGGCGGGCTGGAGTGGGTCTGCTTATAGCCCCCCAGCTCAGCTGCCATGTGTTGGAGTTCAACCCGGTGAATGAGAGGGTCGCTTCCCTGCGCCTTCGGGTAGGGGATAGGTCTCTCACTGTCGTATGTGCCTACGGGCCAAACGGCAGTGCAGAGTCCCCGGCCCTAATGGGGTCTCTGGGAGGGGTGCTGGAAAGTGCTCCAACTGGAGACTCCACCGTTCTACTGGGGGACTTCAACGCACACGTGGGCAGTGACCGTGATACCTGGAGGGGCGTGATTGGGAGGAACGGCCCCCCTGATCTGAACCCAAGTGGTGTTCTGTTATTGGATTTCTGTGCTAGTCACGGCTTATCCATAACAAACACCATGTTCAAGCATAAGGGTGTCCATCAGTGCACATGGCACCAGGACACCCTAGACCGGAGGTCGATGATCGACTTTGTGGTCGTCTCATCTGACCTCCGGCCGTATGTCTTGGACACTCGGGTGAAGAGCGGGGCGGAGCTGTCAACTGATCACCACCTGGTGGTGAGTTGGATCCGATGGCGGGGGAGGAAGCTAGACAGACAAATTTTGTATTTTGTATTTTATTTTATTTTGGGGGTTTTTTCCACTTTTTCAAGCCATTTTAGTCTTGATTGAATAAATGCTACTTTTGCTTTATCCTCATAAATATTATCTAATTCAATATGTAGTAAATTTATTTATTTATTTTTTATCTCAAAGTCAATCATGGCTTCTTTTTCCTTTTTATTTAGATTTAATATATCCTCAATAATTGAATTTTCTTTAATTTTTTTGCTTCCACTTTTCCTTGGTTAATAGATGCCGTTCTAATACTAAACTTCATTAATTCCCAGTACTTTCCATATGACTTTTCTATACCTGCAATTGTCCTATATTTTTCAATAATATGCTTAATTTTTTTCTTTAAGCATTCTTTTTCAAGCAATTTATTGTTTGATTTCCAGTAACTGTAAGTTTTCTTGACTAATTTATCTTGCACCATATTTATTCTTATGAATATTCCTTTATGATCAGTCATTATGCAAGGTTCTATCATTACAGAAGCCACATTATTAGTTAAATCATTAGACACTAACCAACAGTCAATACGAGAACGAAGAGATGAGTCCTTATTACTCCATGTATATTCCTTTCTATCTGGATTCTTATATCTCCACACATCAGTAAGGCCCAATCTTAAACACACATTATCCAGTTCACTCGACGGGCCAGGCCTGCTTTTTGGGGGCCATCTATCAATGGTTGCATCAAACACAGTATTAAAATCACCTCCCCAAAAAACTTTGGCAAAAGGATACAAAAAAATTAAATGTTGGATTCTAGATTAAATTTTTGAAAACAGTATTTCGTTGTTCAAGTTGTTATCGCTGGCATAACAATTAACTAATACAAATGGTTTAGTATCCTTATCTATCACAAGTAATATCCATCTACCATAATCATCTTTTTCATAATGTAATATCCGCCCTGTAAATTTATCTTGTAAAATAGGCTGACGAAATGACAGCCAAATCTCTTTTCCCCATTGATTTTTCCAAAACATGGCATCTGAAGAACATGCATGCCTTTCCTGAATTAAACAAAAATCTACACATTTCCCTTTGCAATACAAAAATAAAGCTTTTCTCTTTAAGATATCACGGATACCTCTGGCATTGAGACATAAAATGTCAAAAATATCTGAAAAATTAACCACAATAGCCTAAACATTAAACTTTAACATAATGGGGTTCCCACAAATGATCTTCAAAAATAACATCAGTTGCAAACATTTAAACCTTAAAGTGCATCCATTTATTAACCACCTGATTAACTTAGAAGCAACCGCGTCTTGTCTCTAGAGGAGACTATCCTTGACTTTCAGGATGCCATCAACTGCAAACTCCATAAACGACCACAGTCTATGATGTTCCGCTGTCTTCTTCAGGATGGATCTCTTTACCATCAACGAAAGCCCTCGCTCCGCTGAAGTATGCGCTTTTGCCCTCCTTCCTCGCCCTCTCCACAGCCGGACAAAGACTATTCTGTGCTTCTATGTCGAAAGCAGTCAAGTCCTCCTTAAACCGTAGCCCCTTGGCGGTCATGTACTCGTTGTTTTTTGAATTTTTCCAGATTAAATCTCTGGCAGTAGTACGGGATATAAATCTTATGACAACTGGTCTTGGTTTCACTCTTCTGCCGTCATCTGCGGTTTTAAATCTGCCAAGACGATGTGCCACATCTAGAGCATCTGCTACCGTGACTCGTTTTCATTAGAATGCTCGGACAGCCCGTATAAGAGCAGGCACCATCTGCGGCTGTAACGTTCCTGATCATGATTCTTCGTGTTGATTTCTTCTAGGACAGCATTTGCATTTCTTAAGACTTTGTTTTCTTTCTGCAGCTCCATTACATCATCATGAACTGAGGTAAGAGATTTGCCCAAAGCTTCAGTGTTGGAAGAATTCTCCTTCACCATTCTTTCAATCTGGTCGGATCTCTCGTTAATCTTCTCAGAGATCATTCGGAGGATGTTCTCCTGCACATCACTTAAGGAGAGTTCACTTGCTTTGGCAGAGGAGGCAACATTTTTTTTTTTTTTTTTTTTTGCCTTTTGGAAGGTTGATTTTTGCTTGGTGTGTTTGGACAAGAATCACAACTTCCTCCGTTTTTTTACTTTACAGGCATACAGGTGGGTATCGCTGAAGTTTCTCTTCTCTTTTACAGTCTCAACTTCCATTTCTACACCAAGATTAGCATCCTCAGCCATTTTCCTAACTGTACGAAACACTGATGCATTTGTAATTTGATACTGTTTGCACCACTCCAAAATCAAAATTGAATCAAATACAGCAACCAGTAGATATTAGCAACTTTACGAAAATTGTTTGTGAGAAATACCCGATTTGGTTTCTCAGCTTACAAACCCACGACCGATCACGGCGTGGTTTTTTCTGTAATCATGTAAATTTTTCTTCTGCAGCCCAATAGATCTAACGTTACGTAACTACAGCCATATGAAGCATAAGAGGCGGAGCTTATAGACTCAGTGATGTTAGGTTTAGTGGTGGAGGTGTAACGGAGGCCAGCTAGTAGTTGCTGTACGAGTAAACCTCACTCCTCTGATCTCAAGAGACGCTCTAGCGACTGACGCTAGCGGTTGCAGCCTTTAGCCTCCTTGTTAGAGCGTCCGACTCTCATGCTGGCGGATCTGAGTTCGAGGCCCGCTTGGAGTGGGCGGGTCGAACAGGAGGGGTCAAACAGGAGGGGTGACATTGGTGCCGTGACCCGGATGAGAGTGAGGTTTGGGGGGGTGAGTGTAACGGAGGCCAGCTAGTAGTTGCTGTGCGAGTAAACCTCACTCCTCTGGTCTCAAGAAACGCTCTAGCGACTGACGCTAGAGGTTGCAGCCTTTAGCCTCCTTGTTAGAGCGTCCGACTCTCATGCCAGCAGACCTGAGTTCGAGTCCCGCTTGGAGCGGGGTGGTTCGAACAGGAGGGGTTACAGAGGCACTTCCTGTCAGAAACTTCTGTCACGTATGCCTGCTTAAAGGGTTAGTTCACCCAAAAATTAAAATAATGGTTCAGAGTGGTTCAATATTAATATTATAAAGCAATGAGAATATTTTTGGTGCGCCAAAAAAATGAAATAACAACTTATATAGTGATGGCTGATTTCAAAACACTGCTTCATGAGGCTTCGGAGCGTATCGAATCAGTGGTTCGGATTGCCAAAGTCACGTGATCCGAATCATGATTCATAACGCTCCGAAGCTTCATTAGGCAGTGCAAAAAAAATATTCTCGTTGCTTTATAATATTAATATTGAACCACTGTGCTCACATGAACTGATTTAAATATGTTTTTAGTACATTAATGGATCTTGAGAGAGGAAATGTCATTGCTGGGTATGCAGGCCTCACTGAGCCATTGGATTTCAATACAAATATCTTAATTTACGCTCCGAAGATGAACGGAGGTCTTATGGGTGTGGAACAGCATGAGGGAGAGTAATTAATGACATTATTTTCATTTTTGGATGAACTAACCCTTTAAGGCATGTATGACTGCTTTGACTGCTTGACAGTGGTTCATAGTTTAAGTTGTTATAATAGTTTTTAGTTATAATAATTATGATATGATTTTTAATCATGCAACATCCATTTTAGAACACAAACTAAATTACTCAGTGCACATAACTAGTATTATGAAAATTGCTCTCTTCAGCAATGTAGATGATATATGGTCATTACTTATCTTTTCAGCCATGGCATCCTCCAGTGGTCCAACACTAAATGAGGAGCTCCAGTGCTCCATCTGTCTGGAAGTGTTCACTGATCCAGTCACCACTCCATGTGGACACAACTTCTGCAGATCCTGCCTGAACAAGTACTGGACGGACACACAGACCTGCTTCTGTCCACTCTGTAAAGAAACATTCAGCAGAAGACCTGATCTCAAGATTAATACAACACTCAGAGAGGTTGCACAACACTTTAAGGAGAAGCTCAATCTAGGAGATCCTGAGGTGTTCTGTGACGTCTGTGATGGAAGAAAGCAGAAAGCTGTGAAGTCCTGCCTGACGTGTCCAAGCTCTTACTGTGACTCTCATCTGGAGCCTCATCTCAGAGTCCCACGTCTAAAGAAACACAAACTCATCAATCCTGTGGAAAACCTGGAGGATTACATATGCCAGAAACACGAGAGACCTCTGGAGCTGTTCTGCAGAGATGATCAGACGTGTGTGTGTCTGTTCTGCACTGAAGGAGAACACAGGACTCACAACACTGTTCCTGTAGAGGAGGAGAGTCGAGAGAAGAAGGTAAAGAGTTAACAACTAAACACTTTAACCAAAATAATTCACTTTTGGGGGGATTTTAGGTAATTTAGTTACTTAAGGGGGGAAATCAACTTTCCCTTGAGCTTTTGATAAATGAAAAAAAGGTCATGATAATATAAGATTATCCTGTAAATTTCAGATCTGAAAACTTCCTTGTTAGTCAAAGAAAAGCTTTTATAGACATCAGACCCAGCAAACGACAGGTTGGGGATCAATGACGTCAAAGGAAGGCAAGCACCACCTCAGCAGAAGAATATCAACGCCTACTTCATCACTGCCTGTTTAGCCCCGCCCACCGATTTGCACATGTAACATAGGCCTAGCGTTAAACCATCGTGCTACAAAGCAATAAACATGCCTCTGAGGATTACAATTCTTAAATATTAAGAATTAAATATTGTGCAGTGACTGGGATCAACAGTAATGCAACATGTAAGTAACTGTGTTCATTCTAACGCCTCATCTGAAATGATGATTCGTGTAGTCAGATGTTCTTTGACTGTGTGTCAGTAAATCAAACCAGTGACTAAACATCAACTTGCGTTGTTTCTCTTAGTAGGATGAAAATAATCAACTGACAGAGTGCGTCTGTTTCCCGAACAATGCTAGGAAGACTGTTCCAGAGTTTAGGCGCTAAATAGGAAAAGGATCGACCGCCTGCAGTTGATTTTGATATTCTAGGGATTATCAACTGGCCAGAGTTTTGAGACCGCAATAGACGTGATGGAGTATAATGCGTTAAGAGCTCGCTCAAGTACTGGGGAGCTAAACCATTTAGTGCTTTGTAAGTAATAAGCAAGATTTAAAAATGTATACGATGTTTAATAGGGAGCCAGTGCAGTGTTGACAGAACCGGGCTAATATGGTCATACTTCCTGGTTCTAGTAAGAGCTCGAGCTGCTGCGTTTTGGACCAGCTGGAGTTTGTTTATTAAGCGAGCAGGGCAACCACCCAGTAAAGCATTGCAATAATCTAGCCTTGAGGTCATGAACGCATGAACTAACTGTTCAGCATTTTGCATTGAAAGCATGTGCCGTAATTTATATATATTTTTAAGATGGTAGAATGCAGTTTTACAGATGTTAGAAACGTGGCTTTCAAATGAAAGATTGGTATCAAAGAGCACACCCAGGTTCCTAACTGACGACGAGGGCTTGACAGAGCAGCCATCGAGTGTTAGACAGTATTCTAGGCTACTACTTGTGGAGCTTTTTTGTCCAATAATTCAAAATAAATTTTTTTCTGAATTAAGTTGCAGGAAATTACTAGTCATCCAATGTTTTATGTCAGCTATGCATTCCGTTAATTTTGTGAATTGGTACGTTTTGTCAGGGCGTGAAGAAATATAGAGCTGAGTATCGTCAGCATAACAATGAAAACTAATGCCATGCTTCCTAATGATATCTCCCAGTGGTAGCATGTACAGGGTACTCCATACTGAACTTTTGATCTGTGTGACATCTCTTCATTTACTGCTACAAACTGATAACGGTCAGACTGCCGGTCAACTGAAGACCATCTCTGTGGAGCTGGAGACCATCATGAGCACTACAGCAGAGTAGACGGGTCTGAAGATTCCCACGGTAGAGCAGACTACCAAGGAGTAGCTAGGACTACCATAGTGGAGCAGGCGGAGCTGGTGACCACCACGAAAGAGAAGATGGGGCTGGTGACCACCATGACAGATTAGCCAGAACTGGACCAAAGAACCCAGAGAGAGGTTAGGGTTAGCCTCTGGGGCCATGTTAAAACAGGAAGAAAGTTAATGGCCCTAATGGCCTCCATGGCCATAATAGTTCAGGCAGGACATTCAGGAGTAATGTCTGTGACAAAGCAAGCAGAGTCTTTGAGCACGATCTCCTTGGCAGAGACTCAGGACCATAAAATGGCCTCTCTGATGAGACAAGACAGGGAGTTGACCTCTGAGGTTGTGATGGGACAGACAGAGAGCTGTGGTCGTATCTAGGTAGTGAGTTCAGGAATGAACCCCATGGTCAGGGAGATCACAGGTGACCACTGTGGCCGTAACAGGACAGGCAGGCAGTTCACAGACAAACAGTGAAGCAGAGAGTTCATCAGTGATCTCCTTGACCATAGCAGGACTAGGTTAGGTGTTGCCGCCTCAGGAAAGACTAAAGAAGTGTACATGGCCCAGACACATAGTATGACCATCACTGTAATTGGGAGTACAGTCAACTGTAAACTGTAGGAGAACCTCTGAGACTCGATACCACTGGACTCAAAGATGATGTTAGGACCACTAAGGTCCGCCAAGCTGGAAGCCAGTCTCAACACCTAAGGACCACCTTTGTAGCTTCAGGTGCAACATCCATGACAGCTGGAGACTCTGGTGTGGTGGCCATGATGGCTGGAGACTCTGGTGTGGTGGCCATGATGGCTGGAGACTCTGGTGTGGCGGCCATGACAGCTGAAGCCTCTGGCGTGGTGGCCATGATGACTGGAGTCTCTGGAGTTGTGGCCATGATGGATGGAAACTCTGGTGTGGTGGCCATGACAGCTGAAGACTCTGGAGTGGCAGTAATGATGACTGTAGACTCTGGAGTGGCGGCCATGATGGCTGGAGACTCTGGCGTGGCGTCCATGATGGCTGGAGACTTTGGCGTGGCGGCCATGTTGGCTGAAGACTCTGGATACCATGGAGTGCTATGTGGCCACCAGAAATTGATGCATCACCCAGAAAAAAAGTGTTTAGGGGAAGGGTCCTCCTCTACCTCCACAGTAAAAGGGAGAACCGCTTAGCTGCAATCCCGAATAAACATAATGTGATACTGGAGTGCCCTTAATCTCTGGTGGAGATCTCCAGCAGGCGGATGTGATGGTTGGAACCGTAATTTAATGTCCATTTAGATGGCAATCCATATGTCAGGCTGGTTTTGAGCATCTGTCAGCTTTAGTTTTTTCTGTGTGTTCCGCACCGCTGGCTCTATTTGGATGATGTCATTTTTTTGGGGGGACACTGGTGAGACTGAGGAGTCAGTGCATGAGAATAATAGCGTGCAAAGAAGTCAGTACAGACAGATGGCTGTTCTAATTTTTACGTCATTGTACCCTAGTGTTTTAATATTAACTGAAACCGAGTTGTATAAAGAAAGTAATCAGCATTATTGATATTCAAAATGTAATTCAACAAGTACACGCTGCTTTGTTAACGGTTTGTGTATCTGCAGCCTGCAGTGTCAGTTTCCCTTTTTGAATGATAAATATAGACAAATATATCTGCAGGAATAGACAGATAGGCTATCTCCTTTACACACAGGCGGTCAGTAGTCCTTTCAGTGTGTTCAAGCACAGATATACGAGTTTGGTGTGTCCCTACTTTTAGAGCTCTGTAAGCTGTTTATATGCATTATTGTAATGTTATGTGCTTTGAGACATGAGGTAATTTAATAGCATCTCTCGTGACGCTTTGGAGAGAAGGGTGGGATCTTATGCTTTTCAAAACTTAGCTTGCTATTGCTAGCCTCTCTGAAATTGCCTACCCTACCTTAAAACTGCCAATTGTTTTTATTATAGGGTGAAGTTATCTGTTTTTCTCTGTTTGTAGAATGATCTGGCTAAGAGACAAGCTGACGTTCATCAGATGATCCAGGACAGAATGATGAAGATTCAAGAGATCCAGCACTCAGTAGACCTGAGAAAGGTGAGTGGAAGTTAAAACATTGTAAAACTGATAATACGTTATAATATTTCAATCTGTTTAATAAAGGTTCTCAATTAAATGGATAAAACTTAATAGATGGATCTGATAATTGATCTCGTTCATCAGAGAAACACAGATAAAGAGAAATCCTCCAGTGTCAAGCTCTTCACTGATCTGATCCGCTCCATTGAGAGATGTCAGTCTGAGCAGCTGAAGATGATGGAGGAACAGCAGAAAGCAGCAGAGAAACAGGCTGAAGATCTCATTAAAGAGCTGCAGCAGGAAATCACTGAGCTGAAGAGGAGAAACACTGAGCTGGAGCAGCTCTCACACACTGACGATCATCTCCATGTCATACAGGTCTGTCAGCATCTGTCTCATCAGTCATGTACAACATTACAGGACAAACACTCTGTTCTCAAACCTGATGAGCTGATTAACCTATTTATTTGTTCCAGTCTTTTAGAAAATTGTACAAAAGAAACTGAAACAGTAACAAATTTGTGTCAGGATGTGTTTCATACTACATTACCCATAAGGCTTTTTATTATCAGGTAATGAAAGGCGACAACACAGTCTCTCAATAAATCCTAAAGAACATATACCTGGCGTGAGAGTATATGTGACAAGTTAAATTAAAAAAATTTGTTAACTGTGTTTGAAAAGGTACACTGTACCCCGAATAAGTTGGCAAAACTCAAAAAAAAAAAAAAAAAAAAGAAAATTTGAGGCAGTCAGTTGGCTCAAATTTTTAAGTTTAGAAATTTAAAGTTTAAGTAATATCAACTTGCATATTTTTATTTTGTAATCATACATTTTAATTGCTCTGAGATTGAAAAATGTGAGTAAACTAATGCATACATTTAACTTAAAAATATCATGCAATTGCACATTTTTAATAGTGGAAACTTGACTAGCTTTAACTAATTCTATAAATGTCGCCTTGCTAATTGGTAACCCAATGCTTTGGTAGCATTAGCATAGCACTTGCTGAAGGAGGACAGCAATATAAAATATTTAACATATATCCGTTCTCAAACTAAGCTCATGCATCGATGGTAACCCTACAAAAACCAACATAACTTCTAAACTAACATAACAAAACATTAAACACTACTAAATCTCACACTTAACATTAATCGTGCACAAAAAAAACAAAAAAAACAACAACAAAAACGTTATATTAGTATTAATTTTGGCAGTGTCAT
>JAGHMJ010000029.1:1620928-1633428 GCA_018749465.1 Paracanthobrama guichenoti
AGTCTCGTTTTCATTATTACTCAAAAGTGTTTAGGCAAACCCGATACAGAAGTTCGGTTACAATATTATTTAATTGGCTTTAGGATAGGCTACATAAAATGCTGGTTATGATATTAGCCTTAACAAAACTGCATTTATGTGCTAGGCCTGCCCTTTCCAAAATGTGCCAAAGAAATTAAGAGCTAAAATAATTGTTACATTGAATTCTGTAATGAAATGAGGCACTGAACTAAACAACACATGCATTAGAAAACACTCAGCATGGATGAATTAGGAACTAATCAATATTCATGAAGGGCGGAGCTACTGTATGACATCACAGCATGTGAAAGATGAAACTAAAACAGATCAACTGAAAGCTTCTTCAAACAAACACCTCTTTACTCACACACTCTGAAACTGGTGATCACCGCTGATATTCACTCAGGTAAGTGATGGATATGTAAGCGCTTGTTCAGTAGTTTTAAACTCTAAAATAGTATTTATATAATTCATTTGACTGTAAAGTTTGATGTCTGCTGTCGTCACACAACTAACTTCAGAAGAAACAGAAAGTAGAAACAGAAGACTTCAGAAACAGAAAGTAGAAACAGAAGACTTCAGAAACAGAAAGTACTTGAACCTCAGACAGAACAAACAGTGTAATAAATACTACAATTAAAAATCATAATTAAACTTCAGTTACACAATTAAATGTTTTGTTTTGTGGTGGAGATTTTTGGGCTAATTGCATGAAAAGAAAAATAGCTTTTTGTGTGTGCTGTCTTTCATATAAAGAAACTTGTGTTATGATAGCCTAATGTTGTAAGACCCGTTTCTCATGAAAACATATATTTAGTATTTTTTGTTCAGCATTCAGTTTTTCGTCTATGGGACAGAGACGACAATCAAATACTTAGTTTGACACAATAGGCTCACTGTATTATTTCAACTCTGTAAGGGTGGATCGCCTACAGTGGTTCTGACTGCAGGATTGCCGAATGACTAAAGAAACGTTATCAGCAAGATGATAGAAAACTGTACATTTCTCGTCTTTACCACCCACTGCAGCTTATACCAACGACGGAAATAAGCGCAGTTACAATAGCTAAACGTGGGAGAGCGTGGCTATAATGTGACTATATTGTATTGCAATAGGTAACACTTCAAAGTCAATACCAAATCAAAACTAGTTAGCACATCATTTGTAACTGAAAGAATTTAATGACAAAATCTAGTTATGGTTATAGTTACAAAATAAATGTATGAGATGATGAAAACTTATACCATTAATCGTACCCAGCATGTGTTACCTGAGAGATAGAAAGAGAGAGGGGGAGAGAGAGACAAAGAAGAGAAGAGAGCAAAGAAGAGAAGAGCCAAAGAGAGAGCCAGAGAATCAAAGAGACAGAGCAACAGTTACAATCTTCTTTTATCTATTCCTTGACCATGTGACTGAAATGCGAGACATTCAAACTGACCAATCAGACCAAACTTCCCCCACTGTACTAAGGTGTGACCTTTGGCCTACAGGCCTACAGACCCAGGCATTTCTTTGTCTTTAGGAAGTCCAAATGGCTCTTCTGGTAAGAGTAAAGCAAAACAGTAAAGCAAATGTCTTTGTTCATTTTCAAAAATCAAATATCTTTGATTATTTTCAATTCTTTCAACTCCAAACATAAAATGATCTTATTTTGTTGTCTTTATAGGTGTTTGTAAGAGATAAACATGAGTATGATGACCATGAACTTGCTTAAATTTCAGGATTCTGAAGGGGAAATACACAAGTTACTCCAAAAGTTAGACCAGTTTACAATAATGATAAGAATTTAGCTGCTGAATTTCTGTCATACCTGTGATTGTGTAGCCTGGAGTTGTTAGTTAGTTGTTGAAGAACTGAATTTGAAAGAAGCACAAGAATTCATGTCAGAATATACAGCTACTTTTGAAGGGCCGTCAGTCGAGAAATACTTAAAATATTGAAGTTTTACTTACTATTATCAAAATTGCTCTCTTCAGCAATCTAGATGATATATTCTCATTGTTTTCTCAGCCATGGCATCCTCCAGTGGTCCATCACTAAATGAGGAGCTCCAGTGCTCCATCTGTCTGGAAGTGTTCACTGATCCAGTCACCACTCCATGTGGACACAACTTCTGCAGATCCTGCCTGAGCAAGTGCTGGACGGACACACAGACCTGCGTCTGTCCACTCTGTAAAGAAACATTCAGCAGAAGACCTGATCTCAAGATTAATACAACACTCAGAGAGGTTGCACAACACTTTAAGGAGAAGCTCAGTCTAGGAGATCCTGAGGTGTTCTGTGACGTCTGTGATGGAAGAAAGCAGAAAGCTGTGAAGTCCTGCCTGACGTGTCCAAGCTCTTACTGTGACTCTCATCTGGAGCCTCATCTCAGAGTCCCACGTCTAAAGAAACACACACTGATCAATGCTGTGGAAAACCTGGAGGATTACATATGTCAGAAACACGAGAGACCTCTGGAGCTGTTCTGCAGAGATGATCTGCAAGTGTGTGTGTCTGTTCTGCACTGAAGGAGAACACAGGACTCACAACACTGTTCCTATAGAGGAGGAGAGTCGAGAGAAGAAGGTAATGAGTTAATTACTAAACACTTTAACCCTTATAAGCTTTATAACCTTATGAGGATGACACATTGGCTGTTCTTGGTTATTTTTATTTATAAGCACACTGTAAAAATTATATTTTCAATAAGTCATGGCAAGTTATGTTTTTACATAACGTTAGCTCATCAAAATAAAGCAATTGCAACTTTAAGTTATACGAGATTCAACTTAATTTGAACTTTATAGTAATGTTTACAATGTAGTAACAATAAAATTTTGCACTTTTGGGGGATTTAGTTCTTAGATCGTATGTAAATGTTCAGTATCATTTGTATAAACAAATACACAAGCTTTTGGAACTTAACTACAGTAAAAATCTACACTTCTGTAAATTGAAACGTATTTGGTCCAGATTGCTGCCGTCTGGTGAAAAAAGAACAACAAGACTTCATGTCAAGTCAAAATCATGACAATAATGGCCCATAGATGGCTGAAGTGTGTTGAAGTGAAAGAGTTCTAGATTTAATGCTTAAAAAATGTGGATATTTATTTGGAAGAACTGCACGCAGATCCAGATGCAGCTTTATTGAGACAATCCAGAATCGTAATCCATATAACAGGCATAGGGTCAAAACCATAGAGCAAACAATCCAAATGTTTGATAGAGTCCAAAAACATGGGGAAACAAGGATATCCAGGACAATGGGCAGAAGAACAAGACAAAGACACCAGGATACAGGTGCTCAGAATTGCAGTGTAACACAAAACAAGACAACACAAAGTGAAAATGAAAACAAAGGCCATGTCATAAACAGAAGAGGACAAAGGCTAGTAAGATCAACACAACTTCATTAAATGTGCAGACAGAGAGGATCCAGAGAGGTGAGTAAACAGCTGAATAGCAGAAGGAATGAAGCTTATCTGGTGATCACAGTCTTTGTGTATCTTGTATCACACTGTGACAGTACCCCCTCCTCCATGGGCAGCTCTTGACATCCGGAGAGAAAGACGGGGGTGACCTCTACCTTTCGGAGCAGGACGATCCGGGTGTTCCTGATAGAATTGGGTTAGCAGTGTAGGATCGTCATCGCTTCATCACCCAGGATCGTTCCTCTGGACCATACCCCTCCCAGTCAATGAGCACTCCAGTTGTGCCCCTTGTCGTCGTGAGTTGATGATGGATCGGACCCGGTAGATGGAGTCCTCCTCGGCCAGCTCTGGAGGAGGAGGTACCTCATCAGCACCAGATCCTGTGTGCGGAGACAAAGGTTCAGTGTAGGGCTTGAGTAGGAATACATGAAAGGGAGGTGAGACACAGTACTGTGCAGGTAGATTGAGACTGTAGGTGACGTTGTTGATCTGCCTCTGCACAGTGAAAGGACTTATGTAGCAGGGATGTCATGGGTCAAAAGCCACACCTTCTGTCCTGGATGATACTGATGAGCCTCCGAGCATCTGACATCTGCCTGGGCTTTGTGTCTCCACACTTCCTGCTGGAGTTGGACGTGTGCTGAGTCCCACACCCTCTTGCTCTGCTGGAACCAGTGGTTCACTGCTGGGACTTCCAAGGGCTTGCCGGACCAGGGGAACAAGGGTGTTTGGAAGCCCATGCATTGGAACGGAGTAAGCCCAGTGGTAGATTGTTGCAGAGAGTTTTGGGCATATTCCGCCCAGTGCAGGAACAGCTTTAGCTGCTCTGGTGTTGGTGGCAGTATAACCGCATGTATCTCCCGATTTCCTGGATCTTGCACTCAGTTCAAGATTCAAGATTCAAGATTCAAGAGTTTTATTTGTCACATACACAGTTATATACAGAATATACAACCGGCAGTGAAATGTAAACAGGTCCGCTCCATGGACAGTGCAAATTCACAGTTAAAAACACAAGGAAGAAATTATAATAGAAATAGGATATAAAAAAGTACTATCTATATATATATATATATATATATATATGTTTATATCTGTAGAATTATAAATAATCAAGTCAAGAGAAAAAAAGGTAACAAATAAGGATAAAGTGGAATAAAATAAGTGAAATAAACTGTGCAGTGAGTGAACTGTAGACTTATAAATATGTGGTTAACAAATGTATAAGAGTATAATGTGCAAACAGGTTTATGACAGGTTGTTACACAGTAACAACGAGAACAGAAAGTGCAGTGCAATGTCAGTGTATCGATGTTTATCCTGGACGTGAAGTCACGTGATGTTAAGTGACTGAGTTCAGGAGTCTGATGGCCTGGGGAAGAAGCTCCTCCTGAGTCTCTCAGTTTTGGCCATCAGGCTTCGGAAGCGCTTACCAGATGGTAGCAGCGTGAAATGAGGGTTTGCAGGGTGATTAGAGTCCTTGATGATCTTGGTAGCTCTACCTTTGCAGCGTTTGGTGTAGGCGTCCTGCAGAGACGGAGAGCTGACCCTGAGATACGCTCGGATAAGCGCACTACTCTTTGCAGGGCTTTGCGGTCATGACTGGTGCTGTTCCCATACCACGCTGTGATGCACTGAGTTAAAACACTTTCTATCGCCCCTAAATAGAAAGTTTTCAGGATAGCTGGTGAAACCCTGAATTTCCTCAGCTGGCGCAGGTGGTACAGTCTTTGCCTGGCTTTTTTCACCTGTGTCTGAATGTGAGCAGTCCAGGTCAGGTCCTCGGAGATGTTTACTCCCAGGTACTTGAAGCTGCTCACTCTCTCTACTGGTGACCCGCTGATCATGAGGGGGAGTATGTCCGTTGCTGTCTCTTCCTGAAGTCCACAATCATTTCTTTGGTCTTGCCAACATTCAGAGAGAGACAGTTGTCCTGGCACCATGATGTTAGATGCTCCACCTCGTCCAAGTATGCCGTCTCATTGTTGTTGGAAATGAGGCCCAGGACAACAGTATCATCAGCAAATTTGATGATAGAGGTGGAGCTGTGTGTGGACAAACAGTCATGCGTGTAGAGAGAGTAGAGCAGGGGGCTCAGGACACAGCCCTGTGGAGCTCCCACACTCAGGGTGATGGAGGTGGAGGTGGACTGGCCTATTTTCACCACCTGAGGCCTGCCAGTGAGGAAGTCCTCAATCCAGTGGCAGAGAGAAGGATTCGTTGAAGTTGAAGTTGAAGTTGAAGTTGAAGTTTATTCGTCATTACACATGTACAAGTACAGTATAACGAAATGAAGTTTGGAGCAAGCCTCCGGGCCGCAGCCGATTATTCAGGCGCCGCCCTACGCTCTCCAGAAATACAAGAATGCAATTTAGCAAGCATTACATAGCAAACACAACAAAACATAAACATAAACATAAACATGACACAGTACACGTGGTCACGTGATGGGATTTTTTGTATGGAGTGGGAGAGGAGATAGATAAACAGGCAGACGGTTGGAGGGGGTGGGATCGGGTAGGTTGTGTATGGTGCGAGTGAGTCTGAGATTGTGTTGTGTGAGAATGTTAGCCATAACTTCAGATGTTTTCGAGTTCAGTTCTATGGTTTGTCCTTGAAGGAGATAAGGCAGTGCACAGGGAAAGAGCAGACAGCTGCCCGGCTGACCTCCCAACCGAGAGATAGGGACCAAGTGAGGTTCGTTGGGCTAGTTGATTAGGTCAGGCAAATACAATTTATTATTTTTAATCCATTTGATGATCTTCGTAATTTGTCCGGATCATAATCAATCAATCAGATCTGGTCCTCAGCATTCGCGTCCGGTCTGTGCAGTTTCCCTAGACATTACGCCCAGCCTCATGGCCAGACCGGTTACAGTCCGTAAAAGTTCACCGATCTGACCCCGATAGAGCCCACTCTACCCTGCGTATCCGCAGTCCGGACTGCGTTGTTACGGTTCAGTTCCTCAATTCCTATCACTTTCTGATCTAATTCCTTCAAACGGTCACACATAACCCGAAGCATTCTTTAATTTCCACAGACAGCGGCTGGGTGAATTTGCTTGCAGCTGTCTTACCAATCTTCCGATAGGTCAGGGCAATCCCAAAGCCAAAGAATAGGAACCCCGCCATCAATAATCCAATCATGTATAAATCTTCCGCATCCTCCACGGACAGAGCCTCCAGGCACAGGACTTGCCAGTTGTTCCATGCGTCCCTCACCCTGCGGCAAAGGTCCCGTCCGGGCAGGTGGGTTCTCCCGGGGCACCCTTCCTTAGTGAGAAAATCTTGTCGATTGCGCTGATTGACCAGTTAATCAATTCCATTTCAGTATTTTCAAGAGTCCAGCAGAGCAGCAGTCAGAGAAGAGAAGAGACGAAACACTAGACAAAACAAAACAGCGCGAGAGCCAGCAGGGAACAGAGAGAAAACACGTCTGCACGGATAGAAGGACAGAAAGGAAGGATTCAGGCCGAGATCCAGGAGTTTGGAGGTTAGCTTGGTGGGAACTATGGTGTTAAAGGCTGAGCTATAGTCAATAAATAGCAGTCTTACGTAGTTCCCACTTTTGCTGTCGATGTGAGTGAGGGAGGAGTGGAGGACATGAGAGATGGCATCTTCAGTCGATCTATTGGGACGATAGGCAAACTGAAGAGGGTCCAAAGTGTCAGGAATGAAGGCGCAAATGGTGTTTTTAATGAGTCTCTCAAAGACCTTTACAAAGACCCGAGGTTACAGTCAAAGCGAGCATAGAAAGAGTTTAACTCGTTCACGAGCAACGGATCAACGCTTGCCTCTGCAGAGGATTTAGATCCAAAGGAGCAGATGGACCTCAGACCCTGCCACATGCGCCGCGAGTCGTTGAGTTGGAAATGAGACTCCACTCGGTCTTTATAACGGAGTTTTGCGGCTTTAACTGCTCGTCTGAGAGCATAGCAGGACGATCTGTATTCATTCATATTCCCTGAATGGAGACCGGCGTTGTAAGCAGCAGTGCGTGCGTTCACTGCCGCGCGGATTGAATTGTCCACCCACGGTTTCTGATTTGAGAAGGACGTTATTGTTATTGTTTGCGTGGCTTGCTCTGTAAGCGTGTTGATGAAGCAAAAAGCGCCACGTCTGTGAACTCGCTTACGCCAGCTGAACTCGCCGAACATGTCCCAATCCACATCGCCCAGAGCTGCCTGTAGCGCGGTCTCTGAGTGGGGTGACCAGCGCTTAACTTTCCGCCTCACCGGGTTCCTGGAGGAGCTTTTGTTTGTATTCGGGAGTGAGGAAAATGGCGGCATGATCCGATTTGCCAAGCGCTGGAAGTGACCGCGCTTTATAGGCGTTCTTAAGCGGAGAGTAGCAGTGATCCAGTGTGTTTGCTCCTCGTGTGGGGCAGGAGGCGTGCTGGTGAAAGTTTGGCAGGACTTTCTTTAGGTTTGCTTTGTTAAAATCGCCCGCGACAATGAATGCCGCGTCGGGATGTTGGTTTATGACGCCGCTGGCAACATCATGAAGGCCAGATAAAGCCAGCGCTGTGTCTGCCTGCGGTGGGATAAGCGCGATCGCGACAACCGCAGAAAACTCCTAGGCAGATAGAATGGGCGGCAGATGATTGTTAAATGTTCCAGATGAGGTGAGCAGGACCGCGAGAGAATGGTGATGTTCCTGGGATCGCACCATTTCTTGTTGATCATGAAACACACTCCACCGCCTTTGGATTTACCGGCCTCGGCTGTTCTGTCCATCCGAAAAACAGAGAAGTTCTCCGGACGGCGTCACAGCTGTGTCCGGGACGCGGGCGTGAGCCATGTTTCAGACAAACAATAGATATTACAGTCTCTCATGTCCCGTTGAAAACTTATCCTGGCTCTAAGATCGTCCATCTTATTATCCAAGGATTGAACATTTGCTAGAAGAATGCTCGGGAGAGGAGGTCTGAATGCCCTTTTCCTCAGTCTGTTACGGATACCAGCACGTTTCCCACGGTGTTTCTTTGTTCTACGCCGCTGGCTCTGTCCATTGTTCAACTCGGCGTTCCGAAGAATCTCAGATGGCCACAGAGGATCGGCGAAAGTGTCCTGAAACAGTCCAGTGTAGAGGTAACCAATGTCCAAAAGAGTTTTGCTGTCGTAGTAGATCAATGCAGATAAGTTTGTAAAAACTGAGAGTAAAAGAAAGTAAAATAGTAAATAAAAGCACAGTCTTCGCGGAGCGACCTGAACGGCGACCAAACACAGCGGCGCCATTTTAGATGGCTGGGGGGGTTGGTTTGATGATGATAACCAGACAACAGACAACAGACTGATGGAGACTCCTAGGAATTTGAAGAATACTTTCCAGACTCTGGAGATAAACTGCAGTCAGATACAATGTCTTCAGGCAGACTGAGCACCCCTTGACATATTGGGAGACGTCCTGGGTCATCGAAGACCACCAGCAGCATTGGCAAGGGAACGAGAGGGTTCACTGGCTACCTTGGTGTCCAGAGCCCGGAGAGGTGTGAGATGAGTCCATGAGGGGCAGACGACAGGCTGATGGTACATACATATGTCCCACAGGACCTCCTGGCAGAGCAGGTTCTGAGATCATAGCCTCATGGATCTGGTCGTCCAGGGTCCACTGAATGGGACTAGCTATGATGGCTTGAGGGAGAATGGTTTCAGGACAGGAATATTCTGGATCCGATTGGTGAAGACGAGATAGTGCATCTGCTTTATGTCTGGGACGGTAGGTGACAAGGAAATCAAACCAGGTGAATAATATGCCTGTCCTGCTTGACATGGATAGAGTCACTTGGCATTACGGAAGTTCCAATGATCAGTTATGAACTCAGACCGGTTATTTGCTACCTCCAGCCAGTATCTCCACTCCTCTAGAGTGGCACATGGATGGAGTTGTGGAGGATCACCCTGCCGCTGGGAGAGCACCACTCCGACCCCAGTAGATAAGGCATCAACTTCTACAATGAAGGGTGGTTCAGGATTGGGATGACACAGGACTGGGGTGGAGATGAATGCTTGCATAGCATTGATGACCACTGGTGTCAGGACAGAGACTTGGGCCGGTTTTTCAGGAGAGGAGTGAGGGGTGCACTGAGGAGATTGTAGTTCTTGATGAAGCAACGGTAGAAATTGGCAAAACCTTTGGAATGTGAATCTTTGGAGTTCCTTGATGGTGGACATTAACGGCCAGGTCCGGATGGTGTCATGAGTCTAACAAGCACCAGCTGTGAGCGGCAGCTGCTCCAGTAGCTTTGTTTGTAGCTTTGTCTGTTCTAGTGTATTTCTGGTCTTTTAAAGCCCTTTTATAGCTTTTTATTACTTTACATTTTTTTCATTATACATTTAGTATAGTGCTACCTTACCATATTTTTATTCTATCCTATGGATATGGAGTTTTTATTATTGAAGAACAGACATGGACTTGTTTATACGAGGCAGTCTTCCACTTGTCTCCATCAAATGCGGATCAAGTTATAGGCACTGCGCAGGTCAAGCTTTGAGAAAATGCAAGCTCCACTCAATGCCTCCAAGGCTGGAAGACCAAAGGAAGAGGATTACTGAACTTGATGGTTTGAGAATTGAGAGTTTGGTAATCATTGCATGCCCGCAAGCCTCCGTCCTTTATGGGCACGAAGAAGAAGCTGGAAGTGGCAGGGGATGTCGATGGTCGGATGAATTCTTGTTTAAGGGCTTCCCGGATATACTCCTCTATGGCCTTCTGCTCCGGGATGGACAGTTAAGTAATTCAGGTAAGTGGAGAGAGTCTGTAATGTCCGTAGACCAGACAGGGAGTAAAGAGAGATAAAGGCTTATAAAGGTGAACTGATGAGTGATATCAGGTGCAGGTGGTCAGAATTCCGGTGATTGGGAACAAATGAGTGGATCTGGTACTGATGGCTTTACAAGGCTTTAACAAGGGTAATCACACACAACTGGACGCAATCACACAATCATGAGAGCAGTCAATGGATACTGGGAAATTAAGTTCATAATGGAAATGCCCAGGAGTCAGGAGGACTCTGGTGGAGATTAAGGGCACTCCAGCGGGCGGATTCCAGATGCTCCTCAAACAGTTACATAAATCCAGAAGGGAGGTGGAGCAGAGGCAGACCTGGGAGAGAGATGGAGGGCAAGGTCTGTGAAGTGGAAGCAAAAATAGACACTGAAGCAGATCGGGGAGCCAGTGCAGAGCAGGTGAGTCTGAAGATTCCCACGGCAGAGCAGAAGACCACCGCAGCAGAGTAGACAGGGTGACCACCACGACAGATTAGCCAGAACTGGACCAAAGAATCCAGAGAGGTTAGGCAGAACAGGCAAAAGATTCCCCAATCAGGACCATAGAACAACTTCTCTGACGAGATGAGACAGGGAGTTGATAGGCGACATCCGTGGTCATGACAGGACAGACTGAGAATTCAAATGGAACCTCTGTGGTTGTGACAGGACAGACAAAGAGCTGTGGTCATATCTAGGCAGACAGACTGTCAGAGAAAAAAAGGTACTTTGCTGTCACTAGGGCAGTACCCTAAAGTACAAAACCGAATATGTACCTTTAAGGTATTAATATGTACCATTTAGGGGTGAGTAAGGTACAAAGATGTACCATTTCACTTTTGTACCTTAGGGTACCGCCCCAGTGACAGCACTGTACCTTTTTTCCTGAGAGTGCAGGGAGTTCAGGAATGACCTCCGTGGTTGTTTCTAGGCAGACAGGGAGATCACAGGTGACCACTACGGTCGTAATAGGACAGGCAGGCAGTTCACAGAATGACGGTGAAGCAGTGAGTTCATCAGTGATCTCCTTGACCATAGAAGGACCTAGCAGGACTAGGTAAGGTGTCGCCACCTCAGGAGAAACTGAAGAAGGGTACATGGCCCAGACACATAGAATAACTGGGAGCAATATCAACTGTGGGAGAACCTCTGAGAATCGATACCACTGGATTCGGATGCACCAATATGATGTCAGGACTACTGAAATGCCAACTCCTCGCACTGACATCAACAGTAGGTCAGCCAACCTGGAAGCCAGTCTCAAATGCCTAAGGACCGCCTTTGTAGCTTCAGGTGCAGTGTCCATGGCAGCTGAAGACTCTGGTGTGGCGGCCACGGCGGCTGGAGATTCTGGCGTGGTGGCCATGATGGCTGGAGACTCTGGCATGGCGACCATGACAGCTGGAGACTCTGGCGTGGCGGCCATGACAGCTGGAGACTCTAGCGTGGCGGTCATGACAGCTGGAGACTCTAGCATGGCGGCCATGGCAGCTAGAGACTCTGGCATGGTGGCCATGATGGTTGAAGTTTCTGAATTTGGGACCAACGCACTCAGAAGCGCTGTGAGCACTGGACTTACCATGATCATCAGACTTGGAATTGCTGGAAATTCATGGAGTGCTACGTGGCCACCGTAGATTGATGCACCCCCCCAAAAAAAGTGTTTAGGCAAAGAGTCCTCCTCTACCTCACCTCTTACTTTTATCAGCACTTGCTCTTTGGCATCAGTTTGGTGTGTCCCTACTTTTAGAGCTAATTTGTTTATATGTTCCTATCTTATGTGCTTTGAGACATGAGGTAATTTAATAGCATCTCTCGTGACGCTTTGGAGAGAAGGGTGGGATCTTATGCTTTTCAAAACTTAGCTTGCTATTGCTAGCCTCTCTGAAATTGCCTACCCTACCTTAAAACTGCCAATTGTTTTTATTATAGGGTGAAGTTATCTGTTTTTCTCTGTTTGTAGAATGATCTGGCTAAGAGACAAACTGACGTTCATCAGATGATCCAGGACAGAATGATGAAGATTCAAGAGATCCAGCACTCAGTAGACCTGAGAAAGGTGAGTGGAAGTTAAAACATTGTAAAACTGATAATACGTTATAATATTTCAATCTGCTTAATAAATGTCCTCAATTAAATGGATAAAACTTAATAGATGGATCTGATAATTGATCTCGTTCATCAGAGAAACACAGATAAAGAGAAATCCTCCAGTGTCAAGCTCTTCACTGATCTGATCCGCTCCATTGAGAGATGTCAGTCTGAGCAGCTGAAGATGATGGAGGAACAGCAGAAAGCA
>JAGHMJ010000029.1:1638428-1720928 GCA_018749465.1 Paracanthobrama guichenoti
GTTAAGTGACTGAGTTCAGGAGTCTGATGGCCTGGGGGAAGAAGCTCCTCCTGAGTCTCTCAGTTTTGGCCATCAGGCTTCGGAAGTGCTTACCAGATGGCAGCAGCGTGAAATGACGGTTTGGAGGGTGATTAGAGTCCTTGATGATCTTAGTAGCTCTACCTTTGCAGCATTTGGTGTAGACGTCCTGCAGAGACGGGAGAGCTGACCCTGAGATACGCTCGGATAAGCACACGACTCTTTGCAGGGCTTTGCGGTCATGACTGGTGCTGTTCCCATACCACGCTGTGATGCACTGAGTTAATACACTTTCTATCGCCCCTAAATAGAAAGTTTCCAGGATAGCTGGTGAAACCCTGAATTCCTCAGCTGGCGCAGGTGGTACAGTCTTTGCCTGGCCTTTTTTCACCTGTGTCTGAATGTGAGCAGTCCAGGTCAGGTCCTCGGAGATGTTTACACCCAGGTACTTGAAGCTGCTCACTCTCTCTACTGGTGACCCGCTGATCATGAGGGGGGAGTATGTCCGTTGCTGTCTCTTCCTGAAGTCCACAATCATATCTTTGGTCTTGCCAACATTCAGAGAGAGACAGTTGTCCTGGCACCATGATGCAAGTATGCCGTCTCATTGTTGTTGGAAATGAGGCCCAGGACAACAGTATCATCAGCAAATTTGATGATAGAGGTGGAGCTGTGTGTGGACAAACAGTCATGCGTGTAGAGAGAGTAGAGCAGGGGGCTCAGGACACAGCCCTGTGGAGCTCCCACACTCAGGGTAATGGAGGAGGAGGTGGACTGGCCTACTCTCACCACCTGAGGCCTGCCAGTGAGGAAGTCCTCAATCCAGTGGCAGAGAGAAGGATTCAGGCCGAGATCCAGGAGTTTGGCGGTTAGCTTGGTGGGAACTATGGTGTTAAAGGCTGAGCTATAGTCAATAAATAGCAGCCTTACGTAGTTGTAAGGTCCATCCGTTAGCCCAAGGACGGAATCTAACGGCCTGGTCGAAGGACTTCTGCGTGTCTGCCTTTTCAGAACTTCTGTTGGATTCACTTAATTTATGACCATCAAATTTTAAATCTGACTCCATGAATAATTTGATCTGACTCCAATTCTTTGTAACTTTGTTACATTTGTTACATTTGTAACTTAACAGCTGATCATAAGTTTAGTTGTGATTTAATTTAGATCGTTGATTTCTCTTAGTATCTCTTAATTTCAAATACTCGTTCCTCCATGGGACCGAGTCGCTCAGAGGATAATGCTCGTGATTATAATTACATTACCTCACGGGACTTAAATTAGTCAGTTCTGATATTACAGAGGATTACAGAGTGAACTATTTTACCTTTAAGTGAGTCGCACATGCTTACTCATAACAGAAAGTGTAATTTTAGCAATAGTCACGAGAGCTGCAACTTGTTAATAACAGTGACACCCAGAAATCAGATTGCCCCTCATGCTTAGCGCCATGCTCCGGTCATGGGGTCCTCGGTATGAATCTGCCCTGACAGAAAGATTTACGGAAACTCCTACAAACTCCGCATGCGACACTACTTGAGTAATGACTTATGAAAAATACAGAATAAACCAAGATTAACATTTATTTTGGCCAGACAGAACTTAAAGAAGATAATTAAACATGAATCCATGGTACACAACTTTCAGCATAAAATACAATTAAGTAATATGAAAATAGTTTCAAAGAGTCATATCTGGCACACTACATACAGTGTGTGTGCATGTCTCTTATGACACTGACACAACACTGCATGGGGGCTTCTGTCTACAGAATGTTCCCCAAATGGCAGCCCTGCTACCCTTCCTTAAATACCCAGACCAGAACAAAGGGTTGTAACTATTTGCAACTCAAACACCTAGTTTGGGGGAGAGGATCAGATATCTTTGGAGAGACCACTCAAAAAGAGAACACAATTCTCATATGTTTCAATCTTTCTAACCCTATCAGTGACTTCAGTGATGTTGAGACCATTTTACCAATCGCACTATGACCTTTAAAAAGACACCAGACATGAAAGGGATAAACCAATAGATTCACAAGATAAATCATATGTAGTATATCTGCATTCTGGGACTTGAATCAGGGGGAAGGGGGAAAGGGAGGTAGAGAGGGGGAGAGAGTTTTGGTCAGGGCGGTGTCCTACAGTTTCTCTGAGATCTTCTCTTCAAATTGAGTTTTATTGTTTTAATGCAGGGTGTTGGTTCTCAGCTTTTGTCTTAGCAGTAAAACCGGTCCTTACATAGTTCCCACTTTTGCTGTCGATGTGAGTGAGGGAGGAGTGGAGGACATGAGAGATGGCGTCTTCAGTCGATCTATTGGGACGATAGGCAAACTGAAGAGGGTCCAAAGTGTCAGGAATGAAGGAGCAAATGGTGTTTTTAATGAGTCTCTCAAAGACCTTCATGACTATAGACGTGAGAGCCACTGGACGATAGTCATTTAGGCAAGAGGGTTTACTGTTCTTAGGGACAGGGATGATGGTGGATTTTTTGAAGGAGGTGGGGACCACAGATGTAGCGAGGGACTCATTAAAGATAGATGTAAACAAACCGGCGAGCTGATCAGCACAGGACCGCAGAACACGACCTGAAATACCATACGGCCCGGCAGCTTTCCTGACGTCCACACGCTTGAGTGCCCTCCGAACTTCATCCTCCGAGACCGAGATCACGTGGTTGTTGCTGCTCTGAGTGATTCCCTCTAACGCGCCACTTGGCGGAATCGTGCTGCCGCAATTACAGTCAAAGCGAGCGTAGAAAGAGTTTAACTCATTCACAAGCGACGGATCAGCGCTCACCTCTGCAGAGGATTTAGATCCAAAAGAGCAGATGGACCTCAGACCCTGCCACATGCGGCGGGAGTCATTGAGTTGGAAATGAGACTCCACTCGATCCTTATAACGGAGATTTGCGGCTTTAACTGCGCGTCGGAGAGCATAGCAGGATGATCTGTATTCATTCATATTCCCCGATAGGAGACCGGCGTTGTAAGCAGCAGTGCGTGTGTTCACTGCAGCGCGGATTGAATTGTCCACCCACGGTTTCTGATTTGAGAAGGACGTTATTGTTATTGTTTGTGTGGCTTGCTCTGTAAGCGTGTTGATGAAGCAAAGCGCCACGTCTGTGAACTCGCTTACGTCAGCTGAACTCGCTCGGAACATGTCCCAATCCACATCGTCCAGAGCTGCCTGTAGTGCGGTCTCTGAGTGGGGTGACCAACGCTTAACTTCCCGCCTCACCGGGGGTTCCTGAACGAGCCTTTGTCTGTATTCGGGAGTGAGGAAAATGGCGGCATGATCCGAATTGCCGAAAGCTGGGAGTGACCGCGCTTTATAGGCGTTCTTAAACGGAGAGTAGCAATGATCCAGCATGTTTGCTCCTCGTGTAGGACAGGAGACGTGCTGGTGAAAGTTTGGCAGGACTTTCTTTAGGTTTGCTTTGTTAAAATCGCCCGCGACAATGAATGCCGCGTCGGGGTGTTTGTTTATGAAGCCGCTGGCAACATCATGAAGGCCAGATAAAGCCAGCGCTGTGTCTGCCTGCGGTGGAATGTAAACGGCGGTCGCGACGACCGCAGAAAACTCCCTCGGCAGATAGAATGGGTGGCAGATGATTGTTAAATGTTCCAGATGAGGCGAGCAGGATCGCGAGAGAATGGTGATGTTCCTGGGGTCACACCATTTCTTGTTGATCATGAAGCATACTCCACCGCCTTTGGATTTCCCGGCATCGGCTGTTCTGTCCATCCGAAAAACAGAGAAGTTCTCCGACGGCGTAACAGCTGTGTCCGGGACCGCGGGCGTGAGCCATGTTTCAGACAAACAATAGATGTTACAGTCTCTCATGTCCCGTTGAAAACTTATCCTAGCTCTAAGATCGTCCATCTTATTATCCAAGGATTGGACATTTGCTAGAAGAATGCTCGGGAGAGGAGAGCTGAATGCCCTTTTCCTCAGTCTGTTGCGGATCCCAGCGCGTTTCCCGTGGTGTTTCTTGATTCTTCGCTGTCAGCTCTGTCCATTGTTCAACTCGGCGTTCCGAAGAATCTCAGATGGCCACAGGGGATCGGTGAAAGTGTCCTGAAACAGTCCAGTGTAGAGGTAACCAATGTCCAAAAGAGTTTTGCTGTCATAGCAGATCAATGCAGATGATAAGTTTGTAAAAATTGAGAGCAAAAGAAAGTAAAATGGTAAATAAAAGCACAGTCTTCGCGGAGCGACCTGAACAGCGACCGAACACGGCCGCGCCATCTTGGTAGTGGTTCTAAGGTTCTTAGATAGGCTCTTAGGTTCTTAGGTTCTAAGATATATACACATTTGTTTTGCTTAACCCTTTAATGCACAATTTAATTCTAAAAACAATTTTATCATCATATAAGTAATTGTTACACACAAACCTTGAAAAGCGTTTGTAGCATTATACACTACTGTTCAAAAGTTTGGGGTCAGTAAGAATTTGTTCTAAAGAAATTAATAGTTCCCTTGTTAAAGCTACAATCGATGCTGCGCTTCTGAGTGCACTGGGAACGTCTTTAATCGTGAACAGCTTTGTGTTACTTTACTTTTAACATCAAAACGTAATCTGATTGCATTATGCATGTTACTTGCAATGCGTTACCCCCAACACTGCTCATTTCAGATGAGATTAAAAACAGTGATTCTTCAATATTTCACATCTATATTTTTTGTATATATTGAATAGGTTTCACATGATTTTATAAAATTGATTGGTTTGTTAAATACACACAATATTGCCATGTTTAATTATGTTTAATACAGTATATCGATCGGCACTGCTTGGATGCTGTCAGTAGAGAGAAACTGACTGAAATTATGAATAATTCTTCATTTTATTGTCATCTTTTTATTGTCCACAGGGTTGAAGTTTGCGCAGAAGTATGCAGGTACAGTGTGACTGACACCAATACACTCACAATACACTTGATAATCTGTATTACATACTGTACATCTGAAAAATGTTTGTTCTGAAGTTGATTGATAATGTCTGATAATCTCTCTCAGTGGATGTGACTCTGGATCCTGATACAGTGAATCCATTTCTCATCCTGTCTGATGATGGAAAACAAGTCAGTGATGGAAACATTGAGCAGGACGTCTCAGAAAACCGAAGAGATTTGATAAGAGTTCTTGTGTTCTGGCAAAGCAGGGATTCAGTTCGGGGAGATTTTACTATGAGGTGCTGGTGAAGGGAACCATTTTTACATTTCACTGCCGGTTGTATATTCTGTATATAACTGTGTATGTGACAAATAAAACTCTTGAATCTTGAATCTTGAACAACTGGGTGGGCTTTAGGAGTGGCCAGAGAATCCATTAACAGGAAGTTGGAGATTGACAGTTTTGAGAGTCTTATGGATGGAGTCTGGGCTGTGATTCAGACTGATGAGAATCTATATGTAGTTAGTGATAATCCAGTTGTTGTGTTCCCTCACGGAGTGACACCTGAGAAGGTGGGTGTGTTTGTGGATTATGAGGAGGGTCTGGTCTTTTTTTATGATGTGGAGTCCAGATCTCATATCCACTCTTTCACTGGTCAGACTTTCACTGACAAACTCTATCCATATTTCAGCCCAGGTGATAATGATAAAGGTAAAAACTCAAACCCACTGATCATCTCACCTGTCAAATGAAACAAAATAATCTGAAAAGATTGCTGTTTTTAGATGAAAAACCACAATAAAGAAATTTTACTAACAATATGTGATACACAAAATGTGTACAATTGCAAAAAAATAAATAAATAAATAAAAATAAAAAACAAACTATAATGAAATATTTGTGAGTTATGTTCTGTGACATTTGAATGGCCAGTTTATTATGAGTCTATATTTTCCAACTGTAAGGAGCGGTTTTACTGCTAAGACAAAAGCTGAGATCCAACACCCTGCAATAAAACAATAAAACTCAATCTGAAGAGAAGATCTCACAGAGAAACTGTAGGACACCGCCCTGACCAAACCCTCTCCCCCTCTCTACCTCCCTTTCCCCCTTCCCCCTGATTCAAGTCATAAAATGCAGATATACTACATATGATTTATCCCTTTCATGTCTGGTGTCTTTTTAAAGGTCACAGTGCGATTGGTAAGATGGTCTCAACATCACTGAAGTCACTGGTAGGATGAGAAAGATTGAAACATATGAGAATTGTGTTCTCCTTTTTGAGTGGTCTTTCCAAAGATATCTGATCCTCTCCCCCAAACTAGGTGTTTGTGTTACAAATATTTACAACCCCTTGTTCTGGTCTGGGTATTTAAGGAAGGATGGCTGCCATGGGGGGAACATTCTGTAGACAGAACCCCCGTACAGTGTTGTGTCAGTATCCTAGAGACACACACACACACACACACACACACACACACACACACACACACACACACACACACACACACACACACACACACACACACACACACACACACACACACACACACACACACACACTCACTCTATGTATTGTGCCTGATATGACTCTTTGAAACTATTTTCATATTACTTGGTAATTGTATTTTATATTTTTATGCTGAAAGTTGTGTACCATGGATTCATGTTTAATTATGATGTTTAAGTTCTGTCTAGCCGAAATAAACCTTTGTCTTGATTTACCTTGTATTATTCTGAAACCATTTCTTCTAGTATTGATCAAACCGGAGTCCTTTATTTCCGCAATTCTTTTGCCAGGATAGATCAAACCGAGGAGCCCTGACTGAAGCATGGAGCGCAGCATGAGGGATAATCTGATTTCTGACTATTACTGTATTAGCAAGTTGCAGCTTTCGTGACTATTACTAAAATTACACTTTTTGTTGAGTAAGCATGTGCGCCCACTTAAAGGTAAAATATTCACTCTGTAATCCTCTGACTAATATCAGAACTGGCTAGGTTGTGATCGTCGGAGGGCGAAACCGGACACTTCGTTCCTGTGCGATATCGGGTCCCTTGATGAACGAGTATTTGAAATTAAGAGATACTAAGAAAAATCAACGATCCAAATTAAATCACAACTAAACTTATGATCAGCTGTTAAGTTACAAATGTCACGAATTTAACAAAGTCATAAAATTGGAGTCAGATAAAATTATTCATGGAGTCAGATTTAAAATTCGATAACCATAAATTAAGTGAATCCAACAGAAGTGCTGAAAAGGCAGACACGCAGAAGTCCTTCGACCAGGCCGTTAGATTCCGTCCTTGGACTAACGGATGGACCTTACACAACCAGCACAAAGATTTGTTTGCTGTTAACTTTCATTAATACTTTGCTTTTGCTTTTTAAATTGTAAGGGTGGATCGCCTACAGTGGTTCTGACTGCAGGGTTGCCGAATGACTAAAGAAACGTTATCAGCAAGATGATAGAAAACTGTACATTCTCGTCTTTACCACCCACTGCAGCTTATACCAACGACGGAAATAAGCGCAGTTACAATAGCTAAACATGTGGGAGAGCGTTGCTATAATGTGACTATATTGTATTGCAATAGGTAACACTTCAAAGTCAATACCAAATCAAAACTAGTTAGCACATCATTTGTAACTGAAAGAATTTAATGACAAAATCTAGTTATGGTTACACTTAAAATAGTTACAAAATAAATGTGTGAGATGATGAAAACTTATACCATTAATCGTACCCAGCATGTGTTACCTGAGAGATAGAAAGAGAGAGGAGGAGAGAGAGACAAAGAAGAGAAGAGAGCAAAAGAAGAAAGAGCCAAGAGAGAGCCAGAGAATCAAAGAGACAGAGCAACAGTTACAATCTTCTTTTATCTATTCCTTGACCATGTGACTGAAACCCTAATGTGAGCCATTCAAACTGACCAATCAGACCAAACTTCCCCCACTGTACTAAGGTGTGACCTTTGGCCTACAGGCCTTCAGCATTTCTTTGTCTTTAGGAAGTCCAAATGGCCCTTCTGATAAGAAAGATGGGGGTTGAAAACAGTAAAGCAAATGTCTTTGATCGTTTCCAAAAATCAAATATCTTTGATTATTTTCAATCCTACAGCTGCAGTTTAGTCTAACTAAAACAGTATACACTGTAATTTATCCACATTTCAGGGGGAAGGATTCATACAGTAGAGGAGGAGACAATCTAAACAAAAGAATGCAAATGTTGTATATGTAAAGAGACCTGCCCAAGACTCCAATCCTAATCTAATCAGCCTAACGATTACAGAGGCAACCATTAAAGACAAAAGGTGAGAATCTCAGTAATCTGACTCATTCGATTTACAATAAAGAGAACAGGAAATGGCCTGGAAACTTTGCATAACAGAACGATTAATCTGATGTTATCATCTTTACCGTAAATGCTAAACACAACGTATTCTTAAATTTGTAATCCCACAGTCCCCCCTTTGAGAGTTCTAATAACTCTCACATAATACAAGTTTAAACCTTCATAAATCCATTCTGTAGCTTATGTTTGTTAGCATAAGCCCCATCTTCTAGTCATATAACTTGAAAAAGTTCCAGGCACATATCCCTTGCTCTGTGTTGATTGTCTGTAGTGACAAATGGCATGCTGACACAGAAACTAACATGCCACTAGGGTCCGTGCAGTTCTTACGGGTAATAGTCTGGTTGGAACAGTCCTTTCCTTATGGGTCATTTGTTGACCTAACAGGTTTCCGAACCATGAAGAATTATCAGTCATCTGGTGTAATTTTTCTGACAGATCAAGAATGTCTTGTTGGATTTTGTTCAAGAGTTCTTGAGTCCTGGAATGCAGCCATCTTCTTTGTTTGTGGTAGGAGCTGAATTGTGTAGATGTAGAGAGAGTGGGGTGGTGTGTGTATTTTCTCTGATAGCCGGCAGAACATAAACCAGGATGCACCTGCCGTTGAATTGGCTGGGTAGGATGTTGTAGACAGAAGTTCCACATAACCAAAAGGTGCCAGTCGGTGGAGGATGGTGTTGGTGTTCTGTGGAGACACCCTTCTAAGTCCTTTTCCTCTCTTCCTGCTGATGTCCACATATAATTCCTGCTCCTACTGAAGGCGGGTGTGGCATGCAAACGTTCTTTCCAGCAAACAAGGTGTTTCTTGACATATTCATCAGCTTGAAGAATATGTTGTTTCTGGAGTCTGCACTGTGCAATGTATATGTCCATGATCTTGATCATGTTGATTAATGACTGAAGTTCCCTATGTGATTCTCTGCGTTGTATTTTTTTTTTTTTTTTCATGACAGTTGGCTCGGTAGTGGGTCTAGTTGTCCTTTAGAGGTTGTGGCTTCATACGCAGATGAGGTCTGTGCGTATGGGGACAGCCATCAAGTGGTATCTGCACAGAGTAAGAAAGAAAACAGAGCAGTATTCGTTCTAAAAGTCTGCAAACATTAGAGTTGTATCCTCTGTTCAATCTGATTCTGCTATTGTTCCTCCTTTCCCTATTTCTTAATTCCTGTGACACCTACAGAACAGTGAGGTAAGGATGGACTAGTGGGTTGGGGAGGGCCTATGAGGGAATCTTCACCACAGGATTGGCCCCCGATGCCTGTTGCATTCAGTTCTTTCCTGGGCTCATCACTGGTCCGCGTGTCCTATCGTATCCCTGTAGGTGGTGGAACAATTTTAAAGTGTGACACATGAGTCCAAGTTTTCCTTCCCTGACACAACACTGCAGCTGATGGTATCAACAACACTTGATGTGGTCCGTGCCACTTAGGCTCTAAGGGCTTGTTTCTGAATGACTTTATCATCACCCACTGACCTGGGATGATCGTGTGTCCACCTTCTGGTAGTGTCTGCCAACACGGCTCGACTCTTTCTCTAGCAGTCTGTACTGCCTTTGTGAGGTTTTCACAGTAAGTGATCAGGGCATCTGAGGCCATTTGTACATCAGCATTTCTAAGCTCAATTACACCTGGCATCTGCATTGGGTGTCCTGTAATAATCTCATGAGGGCTCAGTCCTACGGATCTGTTAGGTGACGCTCTCATACTGCACAGTACCGTTGGCAGCGCCTCAACCCATTCTCCTTCCTGATGCATTTTGCTTAGCCTGGTTTTGATTGTTCTGTTCGCTCGTTCAACCTGTCCTGATGCTTGTGGCCTGTAGGGGCAGTGAAGTTTCCACTTCATTTTCAACATTTTAGACACTTCCTTGACTACCTGTCCTGTGAAGTGTGTACCCTGATCTGAGTCAATGGAATATGGCAATCCCCATCTGGGAATGAGATCAGTGACAAGACATTTGTGTATGTGCAGCTGTAGCACACCCTGTTGGATAAGCTTCTATCCATCTCAAAAACTTGTCTATCACTACCAAAACGTTGTTTTTTCCCTTACAAGGAGGCAACGATATGTAATCAACTTGCAGGTGACGAAATGGTCCTGGTGGAGCTGGGGTATGTGTTGCTGCTGGCACATCATTATTTTTCTGACATGTATCGCATCTTTCGATGGCTATATTTCTGAATTTTGTATTCCACCATTGATTTGAGAACCTGTGATTCATTGCTGCTGGACCACTGTGACCCAAATTGTGTATTTGTTGAGCCAAATATGGAAGCAGTGATTCTGGGGCAACATACTTTCCCCCTTTGGTCCAGCAGCCAGATGAATCCACTGTGGCTCCTTTGTCTAACCACGTCCATGCTTCATATAGAGGAACATCTTTGTACAGATCAATGATTGATTCAGGAGGCAGAATCGTCTTTTGTGCTGTACTACCTGAACACACTTGAACAGTTGCATAGGAACAAGCTTGTTTAGCAGCTACATCAGCAAGAGCATTACCTTTAGCTTCCATAGTATTAATTGTGAGATGTGCTTTCACTTTGATCACCGCTAATTTTGTTGGAAGTTTCATGGCAAACATTAGATCTTTTACTAATCCAGCATGCTTAATGGGGGATCCAGCAGTTATTAAACTGCAAGTTAGAAACTGTCTACTTTGCCAAATGACACCAAAATCATGAATTACCCCAAAAGCATACCTGGAATCGGTGTAGATATTTGCAACCGATCCTGCTAGCGTGCATGCCCTAGTTAAGGCTACTAGTTCTGCAGCGTGAGCTGAAAAATGATCTGGAAGACGACCTGAAACTACCACTTCAGTGGTGGAAGTGACTTGCATAACCTGCTTGTCTGTTACCTACAATCACTTGAGCTGAACCATCAACAAACAACTCCAATTCTGCACTCTCTATGGGAGTTTCTGCTATTTCACTTGTAGCTGCGTATGTAAGCATAACACACTTGTGAGTCATTTCTCCTTCATCCTCTAACACAACTTCAGTCATTGCAGACATCATACATGAGGATGGGTTTGTGACTGGTGCACACTGTAAAACAATGTTCGGGGCTGTGAGGGTTGTTAAACAATTTCCCCAACAAGAAGAGGTGACAGAAGTGACTTTTGCTTGATTCATTTGTGCGGACACTGCATGAGGGCATCTTACGTTTACAGTCTGTCCTAATACCATTCCTGATGAAGCCTGAAGGGCTAGATGAACTGCCTGTACTGCTCTAAGACAAGGGCCCATCCCTTGAGCGACTGTCAAGTTTACCAGAATAGTAATGAATTGGGCGTAAACTGCCCCCATGATCTTGCATTAGACATGCAGTCATGTAGCCTAAGTGTTCATGGACATAAAGCACAAAGGGCCTTGTGCAATTCCTAATGTTGGTGCTTGACATAATGCTCTTGTTGTGATTGATCAGACTCAGTCAGATCCATTTGCAACAGTTTATTAATCAAAGTCAACAGGCAAGGGTTCAATACCAGTGAAGACAGTGTAGCAGGGCAGGCAAGGCGTAGAAGGGAGCCAGGCAAGAGGTCAAGGGCAGGCAGCAGATGACACGAAATCCAGGAAACAGGCAGAAGGTCAATGGGCAGGCAGAAAATCAAATTAGAATACAGCAGAGGTCGTAAACACAGGCAGGATAACTTTCTGGAAACCGCTCAGAGATGCACACAACAGTGAAACAAGACTTCACACAGAGTGTGCTGTGAGTGTGGTTTATATAGGGCTGGGAATGAGTAACAGCTGTGTGTGTGATCATTACTCACAGGTGCAATTGGAATCAGTGCTTGAGTGAGGAATTGTGGGATTTGGAGTTCGGGAGACAGTCAGTATTCAGGCGAGGGCGCCCGTTGATTGTTACTGAGGGAGATTGCGGGACTGGTAGTCGTGACAGCTCTCTTCAAATCATTGAAAGCTTTGAGCTGAATTTCTTCCATACAAACAGTACCAGAATCTTTAACTTGACCTATCAACAAGTCATAGAGAGGCTGTGCAATCAAGGCATATTATTCAATCCAAGGTCTACAGTAACCTGCGGTTCCTAAAAATGATTGGAGTGTTTTAATTGTATTAGGCGGAGGTATAGTTTTGACAGAAGCAGCTTGATCCTGTGTAATAGATCTATTTCCTGCACCAATTGTTTGACCCAGAAATGTGACTTGGTTTTTAGCAATCTGAGCTTTGTGAAAGCTGCATTTGTGTCCTTTTTTCTGCAAATAGTCCAGCAATGCTTTCAATTCAGTTTGATGTACCTCGTGATCTGTAGAGGCAATCAAAATATCATCAACATATTGAATCAGGTGAAACAGGTGAAAAAAGCCAGGCAAAGACTGTACCACCTGCGCCAGCTGAGGAAATTCAGGGTTTCACCAGCTACCCTGAAAACTTTCTATTTGGGGTGATAGAAAGTGTATTAACTCAGTGCATCACAGCGTGGTATGGGAACAGCACCAGTCATAACTGCAAAGCCCTGCAAAGAGTCGTGCGCTTATCCGAGCGTATCTCAGGGTCAGCTCTCCCGTCTCTGCAGGACGTCTACACCAAACGCTGCAAAGGTAGAGCTACTAAGATCATCAAGGACTCTAATCACCCTGCAAACCCTCATTTCACGCTGCTGCCATCTGGTAAGCGCTTCCGAAGCCTGATGGCCAAAACTGAGAGACTCAGGAGGAGCTTCTTCCCTCAGGCCATCAGACTCCTGAACTCAGTCACTTAACATCACGTGACCATCGATATACTGACATTGCACTGCACTTTCTATTCTCGTTGTTACTGTGTAACAACCTGTTATAAACCTGTTTGCACATTATACTCTTTGTACATTTGTTAGCCACATATTTATAAGTCTACAGTTTACTCACTGCACAGTTTACTTCACTTATTTTATTCCACTTCTTTATTTTTTTTTTTTTTTCTACTTGACTTGATTTATTTATAATTCTACAGATATATATATATATATATATATATATATATATATATATATATATATATATATATATATATATATATATATATATATATATATATATATATATATATATATATATATATATATATATATAGTACTTTTTTTATCCTATTTCTATTATAATTTTCTCCTTGTGTTTTAACTGTGAATTTGCACTGTCCATGGAGCGGACCTGTTTACATTTCACTGCCGGTTGTATATTCTGTATATAACTGTGTATGTGACAAATAAAACTCTTGAATCTTGAATCTTGAATCATGGTGGACTGTTTGACTGGACATTCTGGGTCACACAAATCATGTCTGACAGCCTGATGGTATATGGTTGGGGAATTCTGAAATCCCTGTGGCAACCGTGTCCACTGGTACTGTTCATAGTCAACTGTGAAAGCTAACCATGCCTGGCTGTCAGAGTGCAAAGGTACAGAAAAGAATCCATTAGACATATCGATTACTGAAAAAAACTTACAATCTAATGGTAAGCCATTACAAATTGTAGATGGATCTGCTACTAGAGGGGTAATTTTATCAGTATGTTTATTGGCTACTCTGTAGTCTATGGTGAGTTTCCATGACCCATTGGATTTATTGATGGGCCATATGGGTGTTACAGGGACTGTTGTTTTTAACTAGCACTCCTTGCTTCAGCAATTTTTCCACAATAGGTTTGATTCCCTGTATAGCTTCCTTATTGATCGTATATTGTTTGGTTACAGGAGGTGGAGTTCCTGTCAATTTGACTGGTTCTATGCCTGTCAAAAAAACATCCTTGTCTTTAGCCCAAATTGGGTGATTCGGTAAGAAAGCATACTAATAGTTGCACTATTGGTAGAAACTTGTGCAGAGGAAATTTTTATTCTAGTAGATTCTGAGGACATGTCTAAAGTTAGATGAACTTGTCTGAATAGATTCATGCCTAGAATTGCACCTGTATTTAATGGAGCACATAGCAATTTTGTAGTCAGAGTCTTTGGGCCTAACTGTACCTCTATAGATGGTGTTTCATACAAACCAATCTTCACCTATTACACGAGTTAAAGTTTAGTTTTCTTGTACGGAATGTTTAAACCTTCAGCCAATTTTGTAGGAATTACTGTAATTTCTGCACCTGTATCGATCTCTTTCTCTTGTATGCTACCTTTCACAAAAATTCTCTTGTCATTGTGGTGGATTACAGGGGAAAGGTAGCTACTCACAGCCCCAACAATTAGTTTTTTTCCTGTTCTTTTTGTGCTCTTAGAAGAGCCTGAGTGAGCTGTCCTAAAGTTTCAGTGTACCCTGGCGGAACTACTTCAGGATTGTAGGCGGGCTGAGAAGGAACAGAGTTGTGCATAGTATTTCTTTTACTAACTCGTAACTTCTTCCTACACTCTTTCTCCCAGTGACCTGATTTTTCACAGTAGTTGCATTTGCCTTCTCTTTTAGGCCATCTGTTGTCTTGATTCCTTGTGCTAAACGTAGCTGCTGCTACTCTCACTTTTAACTTAACATCAGCATCTCTTTCCCATGTAGCTAACCTTTCTAGGTTACTTCTGAGGGTTTTGTTAGACCAAGTTAGATCTAAGAATGGCAATGTTTTTCTGTACTCGGCTAAAAGGCCATCTGACCAGATGCAGACTAAAGGTCCCTTGTCTTCTAGTACACATTCAGAATCATCAACTATTCCACTGTAAGTTACAGCTGACTGACAAAACCCTTCAGTGTATTCACTCACAGTTTCTTCTTTCCTTTGCGCACAGTTAATGATTCTGGACCAGTCTACTTTGGGTCCCATGATATTCTTTAGAATTTTCTTAGAACACCTTCTCTCAGATCGCCTTTACTGACATGTTGTAATTCAGAAGTAACAGCAGACTCAAAACTGTTGAATTCAGATTCAGTTAGAATTTGTGACATCAGCTGTGTGAATTCTGTTAACGACATGTCGTAGAGATGCATTTTGCTTTTCAATGCCCTTCTAAATTCAGAAAAATTTTGCGTGCTGAGGGCAAGCTCTGGGATAATCTTTCTATGTCTTTAGGGGCTAGCTTTTGGCAACAGTTTGTACTTGGACAACAGAGTTAGGAGGAACACTTTCAATTCCCTCAATTCCCTGAGATCTTCTAGCGACACATACCATCACTGAATCTACAGGCACATCAGTTACTGATTGGTAGCTACATCTGTTTCAAACAAAGCTTGTAAGTCAGGATAAGTGTTATCAAGCTGACTAACTTCATTCACATCAGTTTTCTCTGCAGCTTTATTGCGGTTCAATTTCTTAGTCAAAGCTGCTACTGTTAATTGTGTTGGAAAGGTACTGTGTAAAACATTAACTTTAAATATAAATATCACATTTAACTGTCCTCTCTCCTGCTGTAGATGTGTTCATCTCACCAAGAACTGGACTGAGATCAGGATTGACTCTGATGTGAATGTGAACTCTCTGCATAGAGCTCACTCTGACTGAACTGAAGAAAACTCAAGAGACACTAAAGGAAAAACTCAGTCAAACTGGTATGTGAATATCAAATACAGTAAATATTTGTAACTAAAAATATATATTTTTTCAAGGAATATTATAGGTTAATCCCAGTGGCAGCTGGTCAATAGAGGGTGCTAGGAGGGCGCTCTCCCTGAACCACACACACACAAAACAATAATAATATAATTATTCCATCGAGCCATCGAGCAGAGCTAAAAGGTCAGAGAACCAAATTTAGCTCGGCCAGAAGGGTGCTACTAACAGTAGACTTATCCCCTCCAGGCGAATCTTCTCCAGAACTCCATGGAGCAAAACAACTGGGGGCCACATGATGGCCCCTCAGGTCTGGGAGGAAGAACTGCATTGAAGACTGCCATCATCTCCAGGCAATTTATGTGCCACGAAAAATGATGGTCCCTCCACAGACCCTGAGCTGAGCGACCTTCAATTACCGCTCCCCAGCCTGTGAGAGAGGCATCCATCATGAGAGTGACTCAATGACACTGGGCTCCCAACACAGGACCCTGGGACAGGAACCAGTCTTTCTTCCATATAACCAAGGCGCGGACACACCGCCGCGTGATCTTGATCATACGAAAGGGGTTGCCCCTCAGGGAAAACCCTTTGGTCCTGAGCCACCACTGTAAGGGTGTGCTGTAAATATACAGATCTGCTGCTAAATATACAGCAGGCCAAAAGGTATTACATTGGACGCTGCTGCCATCAACCCCAACAGTTTTTGAAACTGTGAGTGACTGGTCCAGCTTTACTCTTTTCATGGCTGATAGAATAGCAGTGATGCGAGCAGGCAAAATAACTGCCCACATCGCTACTGAATCCCAAACCACGCCCAGAAAAGTGGTCCTCTGTACTGGAGAAAGCACACTCTTCTTTGCGTTCAGTCTCAACCCCAACCTTTGAAAATGAGCGAGGATGAACCGTCATCTCCTCTGACTGTGCTTATATCAGCCAGCCATCTATATTGTTCAGAATGCGTACGCCCTGCAGCCTGAGTGGGGCCAGCGCTGCATCTACGCATTTTGTGAACGTGCGGGGTGAAAGAGTTAGGCCAAGCTGAAGAACCCGATATTGGTACGCTTTGCCCCCGAAAGTGAACCTCGGGAACTTCTTGTGTTGTGGATGGAGACATGGAAGTATGTGTCTTTTTAGATCTATTGTGACAAACCAGTCCTCAGATCTGATTTGAGTCACAATTAGACTTAACGTAAGCATCATGAATTTTAGTTTTCTGACTGCATGATTCAGATGGTGAAGATCTAATATGGGACGCAGCCCTCCATCCTTTTTTGGAACTATGAAGTATCGGCTGTAAAAACTAAATTCTCTGTCCTGTACAGGGACCTGTTCTATAGCCTCCTTCTTTAATAAGGTCTCTTCTTCCTGTTGCATTATCAGAGCCCGCTTTGGGATGCACTAAAGTTAAGAGCACTCCGTTGAATTGAGGTGGGCGGAATCCAAACTGAATTCTGTACCCTTTCTCTATTGTTTGCAGGACCCATAGCGATATATTTGGTAGAAGCTTCCACTCCGCCAGAAAATCTACTGCTCTCGAGGGTGGTATCTGATGTTTTTACTCCAACCATCTCAGTGGCCTGAAACATACTGGCAGGACCTGACCGATTTGGCTGTGTTTTTAACCTCCTCGGAGGGTGCGAGTGTAACACATTGTCCTGTGGATGCCGAGTCACGAGCACGCTGGAAACCACTGCACCTCAAAGCACCAAGGGTGGCAGGGTTGGCAGAACAGCCCCCTAAGGGCAACGAAGTGGAGTGGGCACCGTATAATGAGGTGAACACCAATCCACCTCGGAGATCTTTTGGCCTTCTTTGCCTGAAGCATGACCCTCAGATCGAGCTTCAGCTTAGAAGACTTGGGCTGAGAGTGCCGTCCCGGCCCACCGTATCTCTGAGATGGAGCACGAGATGTGACACTCTCCTTTAGCTGCTGCCTGTATGAAGAGCTGGATGGCTGGGGCTACTCACGCCCAGCAGCCCCAGAGGTTTGGTGGCGGCGTGGAAGATGTTTCTTAAAAGCCTCCGCTTGCTTCCTAGTCTCCTGGAATCTGTCGACGACTGTGTTTACAGCGTCGCCGAACAGACCAGAAGGCTCAATCGGAGCATCAAGGAGAAATGCCCTGTCTTTATCTTTTATCTCAGACAGATTGAGCCACAAATGTCTCTTTGTCTCTCAGAGATAAATCTGTGGCTCAAGGGTCCATTCCCTCACCGCCATCTAAATCCCACAGCAGTTCGACTTGATATGCTTGTAAAATACTCATAGTGTGTAAACAAGCCCCAGCCTGACCTGCTGCCACATACGTTTTAGTGGTTTAGTAGGGAGCGTGGGGGCCTTCAGGGACGATGCTGAAGCAGGAGACAGATAGCTCACAAGCGTCTGATCAACCTTAGGCATCGCCCCACAACCATATTCATTCAGCCCTCTTATATCACTATATGTTTTCATTTGAGGGCTGAAGAGACATGATGAATATGGCTTCTTCCATGATCTACACAGCTCACTGTGTAAATCGGGAAAGAAAGGAAAGCTCTGTGGTGATGGTGACAAATTTGATGTGAGAAAGCAATCGTCTAACTTACTTTTGGGACAAGTGCCTTGTTTCACGGCTGGCCATTCAATATATAATTTAGCAACAGCGCAAGTTATCCCCTTGACCAGCTCTTTGTGTGCTGTGGAAAGAGATGGCGAATCATCTTCCCCCCAATCCGACGCTTAACCGTCAGAAAACGGGGACACGGAGGAGTACACTGTTTGAAAACTGATGTGTTCGCCATTACTGTGAATTTGCTTCTGTATAGTGTAACGTGACAGACAAACAATAAATAGACAGACAGTTTTGACACGGATTGCTTTGCTGAGGCAGAAAAGCTGAGGCCAGTCGGGCCAGATGTGTATTTATCCTTTCCTGGTCATGACGTCACCCGCCCGTGACGTTCTTTTTTGCCATTGGCTAAGTTGACATACGTGCATCAGACGCAGACACGCTGAGGGCGTTCCCAGAGCTGTCCCTAGTGGACAAAGTGTGAAGTTCCCTCGAAAGGGAAATACGCTTTTCCTATATGTCCCCTCTGCCTGTCCGTACATTCCGTAAGTTCAGCTCTGGGGCGCTAAAGAAATCATCCACAGGAGGCGGGCTTATGAAGCAGTTTAGCCAATTGCTGTGAACATTTCAAGATAAAAATGACATTTCCAATAAAGCCAATCTTCATCCTCAAATCTTGTCTGAAATTAGCAATTTTTGCCCTAAATGAGCCACTGTCAAAGTCAGGACTAGTCTGTATGGGCTGAATAAAGCAAAGAAGTATCTCACCAGTAAAGTTTTGATGGAGGATGATTGTAATCAAGGTAAAGACAATTACAATTGCATACAGGCAAGCAAGTATGCCAGTGTATATGTGTAATGTAGGCCAGTAAGAGCTGTGCGTGTAAACCTCATTGCTGTCATAGCATCCTTGTTATCGCGCCTGGCTCCCTTCCCGGGACTCTGGTTTGAATCATACTCGGAGAGGGTCAATTAGGACCGGTTACATACAGTCAAGCCCAAAATTATTCATACCCCAGGCAAATACTGACTTAAAGTTACTTTTATTCAACCAGCAAGTTTTTTTCTTGATTAGAAATGACACAGACGTCTCCCAGAAGATAAGACAATGTACATGAGGCATCATTGTGGAAAAAATTATTACTCATCTTTTATTTACATTTGAACAAAAAATGGCATGTCCAAAATTATTCATACCCTTCTCAATAATCAATAGAAAAGCCTTTATTGGCTATTACAGCAATCAAAAGCTTGCTATAATTGCTGACCAGCTTTTTGCATGTCTCCAGTGGTATTTTTGCCCATTCATCTTTAGCGATGAGCTCCAACTCTTTCAGGTTGGAGAGTCTCCTTGCCATCACCCTGATCTTTAGCTCCCTCCACAGATTCTCAATGGGATTTAAGTCAGGACTCTGGCTGGGCCACTGCAAAACATTAATGTTTTTATCTTCTAACCATTTCTTCACCACTTTTGCTGTGTGTTTTGGGTCGTTGTCATGCTGAAATGTCCACTGGTGCCCAAGTCCAAGTTTCTCTGCAGACTGCCTGATGTTGTTGTTGAGAATTTTGATGTATTGCTCTTTTTTCATGTTGCCGTTTACTGTGATTAGGTTCCCTGGTCCACCGGCTGAAAAACACCCCCAAAACATTAGGTTCCAACCACCATGTTTGACAGTGGGGATGGTGTTCTTAGGGTTGAAGGCTTCTCCTTTTTTTACGCCAAATGAAGGCTACATCATTGTGGCCAAACAATTACATTTTTGTTTCATCTGACCATAAAACAGAAGTCCAGAAATCTTCTTCTTTGTCCAGATGAGCATTTGCAAAGATTAAGCGGGCTCTTGTGTGCCTTATCTGGAGAAGTGGTGTCCTCCTTGCTCTGCATCTGTTGAACCCAGCGGTGCCTTGAGATGTTGCCACCAGCAGAGCCCAGATTCATCAGGATGGCCTTGGTGGTGATCCTTGGATTCTTTTTTACCTCTCTCACTATCCTCCTGAACAGCACAGGTGTCACTTTTGGCTTCCGAACACGTCCTCTGAGATTTTTCACAGTGCGGAACATCTTGTATTTTTTAATAATACTTTGCACTGTAGCCAGATTTCAAAAGATTTAGATGTGGTCTTATAGCACTTTCCTGACTTGTGAGCAGCCACAATGCGCAGCCGCAGGTCCTCAGTGATCTCCTTTGTCTTAGCCATGACTGTCCACAAACCAACAGCAGAGAGCTTCTGTTTTTCACCTGTGGAGTTGATTAAAATAGCTGTTCCCAATGAATCAGGGTAATCTGGATGCTTTAGAACAGCTTGGACTATTTGGAATGGTATAGATCTTTGGGTTTTCCCATAGACTGTGACAGTTTGCAATGGGTATGAATAATTTTGGACATGCCACTTTTTGTTCAAATGTAAATAAAAGATGAGTAATATTTTTTTTCACTATGATGCCTCTTGATGTACATCGTCTTATTATCTTCTGGGAGACACCTGTCCCTTACGAAAATGAACCATGGTTTTACTACAAATAAAACCCAAAACCATGGTTATTGTAGTTAAACCATGGTAACTACAAATTAACCATGGCTTTGCTACTCTAACTATAGTTTAACCATGGTATTTGTGGTAAAACTGTGGTTATATAAATAATCAATTAATCAATTAGCCAAAAAAACATGGTTACTACACTTTTACTACAATAAAATCGGTTATTTTTCGTAAGAGGTGTCATTTCTAATCAAGAAAAAATTGTTGGTTGAATAAAAGTAACTTTTTTTTAAGTGAGAATTTGCCTGGGGTATGAATAATTTCGGGCTTGACTGTATGTGCGCTCTCTGTGCTCTAAAAGCTTTTTACACAAGAACATTTCAGTATGATCGCATGTCTGGTGAGTTTTATTTAGGAGCTTGCGAGGGTCAGTGGCTGTGCACACAAACAGTCACAGGCTACGTTCAGACTGTCAGTCCAAATCCAATTTTTGTGCATATTCAGTTGAAATCCAATCAGATTTAACTAGTGTGAACTGCTAAAAATCACATGAAATGCGAAGAATGAACCATGGTTATTGTAGTTAAACCATGGTAACCACAAATTAACCATGGTTTTGCTACTCTAACCATAGTTTAACCATGGTATTTTTGGTAAAATTGTGGTTATATAAATGGTAATCAATTAGCAAAAAACCAATGGTTACTACACTTTTACTATAATAAAACCATGGTTAATTTCCGTAAGGGCATAATAGCCCCTTTCACACATACAGTCTTTACTGGTAAATTACCGGTAACAGATAATGTGTAAACAGGACCCTTTAAAAAAGTACCGGTAAATCCATTCCAGCAATTTACCAGTAAGTGACATTTTAATGTGCTGTGTTAACGCAGAATAAAGATTACTGGTATATTCATGTCAGAATGCGATGACGTATGAAGTCTGCTTTGGGCCAATCATAAAGACTTATGAAGATGACCAGATTACTGTTTACAGTCAGGTTTTTAATAGTTTTTCTATTTAAATATGCGCTAAATGATCATCTTTGTCTCACAGCTTTTCTAATGTGTTGCGCTCGAGACCCAGCCTTCTTTTTCATTCATCGGCACTGTGGCCTGCAGTTAGACACTATTGTACATGTCGTGTGTTTTTAAGAGCAAACATGCGTTCAGTTTGATGTTTAATTCACCGGTATTGCTGTGTGAAAGGGGCTAATGTCACGTTATAAATAAGACAACATCTGTATTGCAAACCCCTCTATGTTTGTGGTTGTTGTTTTTGGCATTTGTCTACCAACACAATGTCATTGCCATAGAAAACAATGTAGATATTCCGGACAACGACACAAATCAGATCTGAACAGTTGCGATACGTAGTGTGGACGTCGATAATTTTAGATCAGATTCCAATCGGATACACAAATAATCGAATTTAGACTGACAGTGTGAACATAGCCTCTGACAGAGGAACTGTTCACTGATGATCTCGAGCCGCCTTCAGATCGCCATATTCGACACATTCAGAATATTTTATATTTCATTAGTATTTTGCTGTTTAATAATTCTGAATGGATCTGTATAAATCTGTATGCTGTAAGGTTAAAGAATTAGTTCACTTCATAATTAAAACTGCCTGATAATTTACTCACCCCCATGTCATCCAAGATGTTCATGTCTTTCTTCAGTCAAAGGGAAATTACGTTTTTTGGGAGAAAACATTCCAGGATTTTTCTCCATATAGTGGACTTCACCAGCAACCAACATGTTGAAGGTCCAAATTGCAGATTTAATGCAGCTCCAAAGGGCTCTACATGATTCCAGCCGAGGAATAAGAGTCTTATCTAGTGAAACAATTGGTCATTATATATATATATATATATATATATTATATTCATTCAGAGCTCTGTGTCCAAGCACATTAATAGAGAGGGCAATGGAAGGAAAAGATGTGGTAGAAAATAAAGTGTACAAGCAATAGGGATAACCGCACCCTGGAGAGGATTGTGAAACAAAACCCATTCAAAAATGTGTGGGAGATTCACAAAGAGTGGACTGCAGCTGGAGTCAGTGCTTCAAGAACCACTACGCACAGACGTATGCGAGACATGGGTTTCAGCTGTCGCAGTCCTCGAGTCAAGCCACTCTTGAACAACAGACAGCGGCAGAAGCGTCTCGCCTGGGCTAAAGACAGAAAGGACTGGACTGCTGCTGAGTGCTCCAAAGTTATGTTGATGAGAGTAAATCAGGGTCCCAGAGTCTGGAGGAAGAGAGTAGAGGCACACAATCCACGTTGCTTGAGGTCCAGTGTAAAGTTTCCACAGTCAGTGATGGTTTGAGGTGCCATGTCACCTGCTGGTGTTGGTCCACTGTGTTTTCTGAGGTCCAAGGTCAACGCAGCCGTATACCAGGAAGTTTTAGAGCACTTCATGCTTCCTGCTGCTGACCAACTTTATGGAGATGCAGATTTCATTTTCCAGCAGGACTTGGCACCTGCACACAGTGCCAAAGCAACCAGTACCTGGTTTAACGACCATGGTATCCCTGTTCTTAACTGGCCAGCAAACTCGCCTGACGTTAAGCCCATAGAAAATCTATGGTCTATTGTGAAGAGGAAGATGGGATATGCCAGACCCAACAATGCAGAAGAGCTGAAGGCCACTATCAGAGCAACCTGGGCTCTCATAACACCTGAGCAGTGCCACAGACTGATGGACTCCATGCCACGCCGCATTGCTGCAGTAATTCAGGCTAAAGGAGCTCCAGCTAAGCATTGAGTGCTGGACATGCTCATACTTTACATGTTCATACTCTTCAGTAAGCCAAGATCTCTAAAAATCCTTTCTTTGAATCGGTCTTAAGTAATATTCTAATCTTCTGAGATACTGAATTTGGGATTTTCCTTAGTTGTCAGTTACAATCATCAAAATTAAAAGAAATAAACATTTGAAATATATCAGTCTGTTTGTAATGAATGAATATAATATACAAGTTTCACTTTTTGAATGGAATTAGTGAAATAAATCAACTGTTTGATGATATTCTAATTATATGACCAGCACCTGTATATATACTTCTTAACCACAAATGCTCATTGTAGCAAGGTTCGTTGTTATGGGAAGAGGGAGGTGGGAACCGGCAAACGTTTAACACTTTAATCAATAAACACAAAATTAAAGTAAAAACGGCAGCCTCATCATGGACAACTGCCGTGCACACATACACGCATATAATAAAACATAAACAAAACACAACATAAAGTCCAGGGGGGTATTCCAGAAAGCAGGTTATGTGACATACCTGGGTATGTTTAAGCGTAAATAAGCTGATAACCTCAACTTTCGGTTCTAAAAACGGAGGTAACTTTGAGGGTATGTAAGTAGCCATAGCAACTCACTCTCTGAACATAACCTGTGAGTAACCATAGCAACTCACTCTCTGAACATAACCTGTGAGTAACCATAGCAACTCACTCTGAACATAACCTGTGAGTAACCATAGCAACTCACTCTCTGAACATAACCTGTGAGTAACCATAGCAACTCACTCTCTGAACATAACCTGTGAGTAACCATAGCAACTCACTCTCTGAACATAACTTCCTCCGGAGCAGCTCATGATCCAGGGTTAGTTTGCTTAAGAGGTATTCAGATGTGTGTTATACAATTAATATAGTTATATTAATATAACTAAATTTGTTATATAGTTAGTTATATTATATACAATATTATATATTAATTCTAAAGCACTATTACGACAAGGTAATGTTTAAATGTTAATTAAATTTTTTTGTCATCTCACACATGGATTTGCATTCAATTAATTAGCATCAAACAAACAATATAATCCTTTTTCTCAGTGAATAAAGATTACTTATTAAACAAAGAGATTGAAAAAATGATTGCATAACCACCAAATAGATGGCACTGTGCATTATGTAGGTTATGTAAATCCCCATGAAACAAAAGAAGAAGAGTTCCATGGCCATGTTTCCATGGTGAATCATCGATTCGTCGCTCTGTTGAGAATGTCTTGTGTGTTAACCGGAACATACTCTGGGTTGTCTGAACTTACTCCCAGACTCGTTTCTGGAACCAGCATACCTCAAGTAAGCAAGGTTTGGGATAATCGACCGGGAGTTCAGGGTATATGTGACGGTAAGTTAACCTTGCTTTCTGGAATACCCCCCTGGCATGTGTGGAAAGTGTTAAACCATGCGTGTAACAACTAACCCCGTGTTAGGTTGTGCCCCGCGCTCCCCTATACTTCATATTCAACAGAATTTTACAAAGAATGTTTAGTTTTAGTTAAGAGAGAATACATTTTTTATTTTTTATTTGGCTAGCATGTTGTAACGCATTGCCCCCAAAGGGGCGACGTATACATACATTTACAGATAGATTATAAAAAAATTTGCAAATTAAATTCATAAAATTTCAACATAAACTTAATAAGCTAATGCTTAACAACAACATTTAAACATGTAAGTCCTCCAAATATTGTAAATATGTGAAATATATCCCCTTTTGGTAACACTTTATTTTGATGGTCCCTTTTGAACATTCTGTTGACTATAAGTGATGTTGCACCTACATGTCAACTAACTCTCATTAAAGTATTAGTAGACTGTCTGCTTAATATCTGCTAACTCTTTATTCTAATGGTCCTCCAACAGACATTCTACTGACTATAAGTAACTTTGCAACTAAATGTCCACTTATTCTAACCCTAACCCTACCAGTCTACTAAAACTCTGCTAACACTCTAATGATACTTAGTGGACATGTAGGTACAACTCTACTTATAGTCAAGAGAATATGTTAAAGGGACCATCAATCTGAAGGTGAGCAGATTTCCCACTACAGGAGGCCATGTTGTTTTAAATGCTAAACAAATTATATATGAACAAAGTCACCAGGGGGGTATTCCAGAAAGCAAGGTTAACTTACCGTCACATATACCCTGAACTCTCGGTTGATTAACCCTAACATTGCTTACTCGAGGTATGCTGGTTACAAAAACGAGTCTGGGAGTAAGTTCAGACAACCCAGAGTATGTTCCCGGTTAACACACAAGACATTCTCAACAGAGCGACGACTCGATGATTCACCATGGAAACAGGCGCTAAGAAAGAGCAGCCGTTCTACTTCCTCTTCTTTTGTTTAATGACATAACCTACTTAATGAACAGCGCCACCTATTTGGTGGTTATGCAAACATTTTTTTCAATGTCTTCGTTTAATAAGTTATATTATGTGTATTCATGCCATTTGCTCTTAGTGAATGTTTTAAAAACATGTCTTTTTTTTTCAGACCAAACAATGAGTTCTTTTGAAACACTTTTTATACCATTGACATGGTGAAATCAACGACCAGATCTGATATTCACTCACAGGTGGGTGATGGAAATGTGACAGCTAGTTTGCAGACAGCTAGAAAGCAGAAGTTTGGTAAAATTATTATGTCATTTATTGGCTGTGAATCAGACACACTTTAGAAAGAGGAACCAGAATGAACAATTAATCAGAATCCATTAAACAAAAAAGACACAGATGTTTATTTAGTGGCTTATTTGTTTGATAAAATTACACTTTCACCCCTTTCTGTGTTGTCATGGTGTTGTAAAAACCGGTTGCATTTGATGTATGTTACTGTGGCTCCCAGAGACACAATTAGTTTCTGTTTGGACTCTTTCGATTCTTCTGCAGCCCAGTAGATCAAATTGCAGTCATCTGAAGCATAAGGGCTCCGATATATTCACAGCGAAGTACATTTATTTTCAGGTAAAGTGGGCCATTCTTGATTTATCAAAAATGATCCTGTATATTAATTAAAAACACATGATTTACTAACACAGGCTATTTCATATTGTGTCTGCTATTCCTTAACCCTTGTGTTATGTTACGGGTCAATTTGACCCGTTTAGATGTTCTAGTTGTTGGAAATACTGGTTAACCTATGATTTTTTTCTTGATATTTTGTGACTTTTTCTCATTTATCATCATGAACATGCATGCAAAGTTTCAACATGCTGGTGCTTTTTGAAATATACAAACAAAATGACTATAAGATTCGTGATGTTCGCGGGTCAATTTGACCCGCATGATTTAACGCTCTAAGGCAACTGTACCGACCCAAAAGAATAACATTTATTGGTTATATTTTGTTATTTTATTTTTTTACTACCTTATGAAGCTAAAAAAAATTGGTTTTCCACACTTATTTCAATACAGAAAAATATTTTGTCAGCCACAGATGGTAACAACATTTATTTTTTCAAGCTACCTGATATAATATTAAACCTTTGTTTTTTTTCTTGATATTTTGTGACTTTTTCTCATTTATCATCATGAACATGCATGCAAAGTTTCAACATGCTGGTGTTTTTTGACATCCAAGCGCGACAGCAAAACCAGCGCCATGTGTGTGAAGTTCAAGAAATTCATATGCAGAAAGCACACACTTGCTGTGTGCTCATCATGTCAGACTATATGAAATGAGTTTACAAAACAGCCAACTTAGGAAAAGTAAATATTTTCATTATACAGCTACATTTAATTGCTCAGTTGTGATTAAAAAAAAAAAAGTTTAAAAAAATTATATGCAAAACAAGTTAGCATACTGTTTATTTTCACATTTTGTCAAAACAAAACAGTTTTAAAAAATGGTTAAAAACATTTTCATTAAATCATATCTTCAGATATATATATATTTGGAATATTTGACAAATGTTGATATTAAAAGTTTACAGTTTATACCTGAATCTTTGTTTGTTTTTCGTAGTGTGATTTTTGAGGAATTGTATTGAATCCAATTAGGGTCAATTTGACCCGCTCCATAAAGGGTGTACACAGAAATCGAACAGATGGGGTTAAACAACTTATTTTGTTAGAAACAGGAAAGTGTCTATATTTGGTCTTTCGCTCATGGCATGGTCAGTCAATAATCTGGCACAACCTCTGATTGAGATAACCTACAATATTAAATATGAACATTTTGCTGTTCTTAAAAATGTCACATATTCTTCAAAATATCAAAAATCATATTGTGAAGAGGGGCTGGTGAGATTTAGATTTAGTTTCCACTTAAAGGGACAGTTCACCAAAAAATGAAAAGTCTGTCATGATTTACTCACTTCGCTTTGTTCCAAACCTGTGTAAATGAATTTGTTCTGCTGTACACAAAAGAAAGAAAGAATGTTTGTAGCCAAGCAGATCTCGTCCCCCATTGACTACCATAGTATTTTTCCACTACTATGGTAGTCAATGGGGGACAATACTTTTAATACTTTTGTTATCTTAAACAAATAATACACATTTTTTTAATAACTACTAAGCCCAATGTAAAAACTTCTTATATTGTGATTTAATTATGCCTTGATATTTTGTGTCAGTTTCTTCTGCCTGATTTTGATGGTGTCCCCATTGCACACCTGCCTCTTTCTCTCAGTCCTTTGCGGTTTTTGGTCCACACAAACCATAGCCAGTGACGGTTATTTGGTGTGTCTTCATTAAAAACAAGGGACCATATCTCTGAGGATTAGTCAGTGTTTCTATTCAAAACTTCAGCTTTCCACAGTGTTTATTACAGAATCAATCCCTCCGTCGTTCGCCTATAGATCTGATCTTACATGGTTTTTGCTGTTTTTATATTTCCCCATTCTACAGTGTGAGAGATCGAAGTCTGACTATGGTCCAGGTTAAGGTCCAGTTCACTACATATTGTGTGTGTGAGTGTGTGTACTTGTCTACCTATCTAACAGGGGACCTTGGTGTTATTACACACTCACCAACAGAGGACCACCGAGCCAAGAGGAGACATTTGTCAGGTCCCCTGTTTGGTCATGCTTTAAAAAAAATCAAGTTAAAAAAAAAGCGCAGCTCCCGTACCACTCTCCATTGGAAATGAATGACTTCCGATCCAATGGCTGTCATTTGCCGTGTGTAGTGGAAAGGCGTCTTCACGCATTAACAAGCAATTGACACTTTTCACACACTCTCACGCCACACATCCATTTTCCTATAGCAAAACTTGTACAGTAAATATTCATACTTGTACGCTAAAATTGACAAACACAGCTCCAATGTGAAAACCTGTCAAATAAAAATCTGAAGATGAATTTTGAGATTTGCACTCGCAGACAAGTAGTCACAAATGTGCAAAATGCCATTCACAGAAATACACGACAGACACAAACCTGTAGTATTTTCACTTATTCGTTCATTCACATTCTCAGTACAATCTCAAATCTGTTACTGCAGTTTCAAATCTTTGCGTGCATAACTAACTGCACTTGTAAACTTGGTGACAGCGAGAGAGAAAGGCAGAATTGCTTATGATCATCTAAAGCCCTGTTTCCACTGAAATTACCCAGAACAGTTTGTCCCAGGAACTTTTTTCCTCCCAGACCTGCTTCTGCCTGCGTTTCCATCGCGGTCTAAAGTACCGTGAAGATTAGTCCGGTGACATAGGACTGTGGCACTGGATTTCGTCCTCTGCAAATAAACGTAATAAAGCCTGAACCTCTTTGTCAGTCCATCGGTCGTATTTTTTAAACTCCATTGTTGATTCAAATAGCAAACAACTCTTACTGCACGCACCACAACAAACTTTTAGGTTGAATTAAAATGCTGTGTGAATTCATCCAAGCATGTTCAGTGCACAAGTCCCACCCCCAAAAGTTCCTGAACTTTGAAAAAGTTATTGTGTTCTTGTTCTTGTATTCTTGTGAACACTGTACTTGTGTTCTTGTGAACTTGTGAACTTGTGAAACGTCATCAGTCGCTGCCCAAGTACTGTTCCAATTCAAAGTTCGCATCTACCCAAGTACAGTTCAAATCCCCGGATGTGTCCTTGATCCACCCCTTTTATCAAGGATGCATCGAAAGGTGACTTGAGCGGACTTTAGACAGACAGGTATCCCAGAATGCATCTACTTTGAGGAGAACTAGAGCTGCGAGGCATAGTGTCGCACATTGCCGTCCGCACCCTCTTGGGGCTCGGAGGAAGGGGAGTCAGTTCTTTCTTTTAACAGTTTTTGGAGGCCAGCGGCAGGGAAGGAAAAACAAACAATTCTCCCCCGGCCCTCCACTAGGGGAAGGAGTGGTCCTGCTACCATCTCCTGGGAAAAACTGAGCCCTAACTCTGAGCTGCCTGTCTCAGGAGCGCCGCTTGGCCTGGTGTTTGACGGGCTGTGCCACCTTCCTGCGACCTCCTCCGCGCTTCGGCCCAGGTGAAGGTTGCTGCTTGAGCCAAGTGGGAGAGGCGGGAGCTGCAGGAGGGCGGCCTCGGCAGGGAGCAGACTGAGGGGGCTGCACCTACGGCTGGGTGGAGGCAGCAGCCGGCCGTCAGGGCAGAATGTGCTTGATTGCCTCTGTCTGCTTGTGGGCAGCTGAGAACTGTTGGGCAAAGTCCTCGACCAGACTGCCGAAGAGCCCAGCCTGGAATATGGGGAGTTGAGGAAATGGGTTCTCTCAGCCTCCCGCATATCGGCCAGGTTGAGCCATAAATGGCATTCCTGAACCACACATGTAGCCATCACCTGACCCAGAGAATGCGCAGCAACCTTTGTCGCCCATAGGGTGAGGTCGGTAGCAGTGCTCAGTTTGTTCATCAGCCCCGGGTCAGCTCTGCCCTCGTGCATGTCCCTGAGCACCTTCGCCTGATGGACTTGAAGGATGGCCATGGCATGCAAGGTGTAGGCGGCCTGCCCCACAGCTCTGTAGGTCTTTCCCACGAGAGTGGAAGAGAACCTGCAGACCTTGGAGGGGTGCTTAGGGTCACCACGCCAGGTGGAAGCCCTCTGCAGACACAGTTGCATCGCAACAGAGCATTCCACTGGGGGAACCCCAGTATACCCTTTGGCCGCTGCGCCATCAAGGGCAGAGAAGGTGAAGGAAGCCGCCTGACAGCGAAAAGTCAAAGGAGACTTCCATGACCTGGTGACTTCCTGATGCAGCTCTGAGAAGAAAGGCACTGGGGGCAGGTGCTGGCGGCCGCCAGCACACACTGCCCCCAGGAACCAATCGTCCAGCCTCGAGCGCTCGGGAGAGGGCAGAGGATGCCACTCAAGCCTGGACTCTGCCTGGACAAGCATGGTCATTAGCTCTGGATCAGACTTGGGCAACGCTGGGATCACTGAAGGAGGCAGCACAGCAGAATCGTCATCTCCAGAGGACTAAAGCCCACCTTGTGACGCTGTGAGTGACATGGCATCATCCGCTGGAGCCATGAAAGAAACGCTGGGTCCCCGAGGGGAACCAGGCTTATCCGGAAGCTCCACGGCTTGTGGTGCGGAGGGGGGCATGGCTTGAGGAAGACTCGTCGGGTTGTTCCACACCATAACCCTCAGATCACCCTGGACACCAGCCAAAGTATTCCCTCGCGAGGAGGAAATAGATTGGGGTGTGGCAGAGAGGACTCTACCTCCACAGAGGTCAGACCAAGGCAAAGCATCCCCCAAAGTGAGACAGGAACTTACTATAAGAATTTGCATTGACTAGGGTCATAGACCTGTGTAATTTACACCTTTTGGGGACAAGGGCAATTTGCATGAAAAACCAATTGGCAGAGGATCCGCCCTCCACAGTAAGTAAAATATCTCTAAACTCTTAAAACCTTTATTGCCTTTTGGTTTACTTCTGTGGGAATGAGACCTTTGTACCAGTCGCACAGAGACATTTCAAATGATACCAAACATGTATGGTGTTTTATGATAATTGTTCACATTAAACCATATAAATTTTGGGTGAATTTCAAGTCATCTCAACATGAGTAGAGGAGAGATGAGGGTGAGGGGAATTAAATGTAAATTAAGCTGAGTGTGGTTGCATCTCGGGTGGGGATGCTAATTTCACAAGACAGAGTTTAGATATTAATTTACTTTTTCTCAGAGAGTCACCCTCTCTTCCAGCTTTCCAGTTTCTCCGGTCTTACAATATTAATGAACATTACTGAATCAAGATTGGAATCAAATTGCAAGATTCATGAAATTTGTGTCAAGCACTAATAAAAACAGTAGCCTACCAGTCATTGTACTATGTAAACATTGTAACATGTACCTAAACTTAAGTAAATTCTGTTTAGTTGCAGAATATTTTGACAATTACAATACATTTATTGTGAGTCAAGAATCCATCCCCCTCCCAAGCTAATTCCAAGCTAAACTCAAAAGTTGGCAGCCCCTTGTAAATATGTGCTGCACACTTTCCTCTCATTAACAAAATAAACACACAACGAACTTGAGAAAACAGCAAGCATTTTTAAAATAAAGCATTAGAAAAGCATCTGATCATGGCAAAAGCTCTGTAATTCGGCACTCTAGTAAAGTCATGTCACGTTTATTTATATAGCACTTTATACAATAGATTAGTTAAAATCAAGCAGCTTTACCATGTTAAACCTGAAAAACAGTGTCAGTGCCTCGTTTCATCAGAAGTACAACTTATTTTTCTACCATAAAGCGGCTCTCCAGCATGTTAATGTTTTCACTCACGGGTCTGACATCAGGTACTTGTAAGGAGAAATGAACAGGAAACACATGAAAGAAGGCGGAACCACAGCACACACCTACCTTTTAAGGAATGGCCATAGTAGTACAAAGGTGTTTATCAGCCGTAGCAAACTTTTCCAGAAAGTTTGCTGTGGCAAGCTGTTTTGAACTCCCAAAACTAGCTTCAAACAAAGTTCCTTTTGGCCTGATTTTGTTTGAAATGGCGTGACGCTTTTGTTTGTTCGTTTTGTTCTACGATTGTTGTTCGTTCTTTGATTACACTTGTTATATAATTATATTGGGGTCTTAAAACTTTTTAACCATGCATTATGAAAGTTGCTCTTTTCAGCAATACAGATTATATATTCTCATTGTTTCTTCAGCCATGGCATCCTCCAGTGGTCCAGCACTAAATGAGGAGCTCCAGTGCTCCATCTGTCTGGAAGTGTTCACTGATCCAGTCACCACTCCATGTGGACACAACTTCTGCAGATCCTGCCTGAACAAGTGCTTTGAGGACACACAGACCTGCGTCTGTCCAATCTGTAAGGACAAATTCAGCAAAAGACCTGATCTCAAGATTAATACAACACTCAGAGAGGTTGCACAACACTTTAAAGAGAAGCTCAATTTAGGAGATCCTGAGGTGTTCTGTGACGTCTGTGATGGAAGAAAGCAGAAAGCTGTGAAATCCTGCCTGACGTGTCAAAGCTCTTACTGTGCCTCTCATCTGGAGCCTCATCTCAGAGTCTCACATCTAAAGAAACACAAACTCATCAATGCTGTGGTAAACCTGGAGGATTACATATGTCAGAAACACGAGAGACCTCTGGAGCTGTTCTGCAGAGATGATCAGACGTGTGTGTGTCTGTTCTGCACTGAAGGAGAACACAGGACTCACAACACTGTTCCTATAGAGGAGGAGAGTCGAGAGAAGAAGGTAATGAGTTAATTACTAAACACTTTAACCCTTATAAGCTTTATAACCTTATGAGGATGACACATTGGCTGTTTCTGGTTATTTTTGAACAGTAAGAGTGTAACTTTTTTTCATTAAAAACTAAATTCCCTGAAGCACACTCTAAAAAATTATATGATCAATAAGTTACGGCAAGTTATGTTTTTACATAACTTTAACTCATCAAAATAATTAGTTCACCTCAAAATGAAAATTTCCGGATAATTTACTCACCCACCATCTCATCCAAGATGTTCATGTCTTTCTTTCTTCAGTCGAAAAGAAATGACGTTTTCTGATGAAAACATTCCAGGATTTTTCTTCACATAATGCATTTCAATTGCAACCAACAGGTTGAAGGTCCAACTCAATGCAGTTTCAAAGGGCTTCGAATGGCTTCAGAGGCTCTGCGTGATCCCAGCTGAGGAACAGGGTCTTATCTAGTGAAACCATTGGTAATTTTCTTAAAAACAAACAAAAAAAAAATTATATACTTTACTTCAAACTTCAAATGCGCGACTTCTGTGTTGTTGTGACCATGACCATGATGGCTGGAGACCAATTTTGAAGTCATTTGGTCTTTTAATAAGTTTTTTTTCACAGGGTGAAGTTATCTGCTTTTCTCTGTTTGTAGAATGATCTGGCTAAGAGACAAACTGACGTTCATCAGATGATCCAGGACAGAATGATGAAGATTCAAGAGATCCAGCACTCAGTAGAGCTGAGAAAGGTGAGTGGAAGTTAAAACATTGTAAAACTGATAATACGTTATAATATTTCAATCTTCTTAATAAAGGTCCTCAATTAAATGGATAAAACTTAATAGATGGATCTGATAATTAATCTCATTCATCAGAGAAAATCCTCCTGTGCTGAGATTTTCACTGATCTAATCCAATTTAGAGATGTGAGTCTGAGCAGCTGAAGATGATGGAGGAACAGCAGAAAGCAGCAGAGAAACAGGCTGAAGATCTCATTAAAGAGCTGCAGCAGGAAATCACTGAGCTGAAGAGGAGAAACACTGAGCTGGAGCAGCTCTCACACACTGACGATCATCTCCATGTCATACAGGTCTGTCAGGTCATTCATCATGTACAATATTACAGTGTGTTTTTATTACAATATTACAATTAGTTAACTGTGTTTGAAAGATACTGTGTAAAACATTAACTTTAAATATAAATTTAATGATGTTAAATTATATGTGGAGATTTTAACATCCATCCATCCATCCATCCATCCATCCATCCATCCATCCATCCATTATCTTCCGCTTATCCGGGGCCGGGTCGCGGGGGCAACAGTCTAAGCAGAGATGTCCAGACTTCCCTCTCCCTAGCCACTTCCTCCAGCTCTTCCGGGGGAACCTCGAGGCATTCCCAGGCCAGCCGGGAGACATAATCCCTCCAGCGTGTCCTAGGTCTTCCCCGGGGCCTCCTCCCGGTGGGACATGCCCGGAACACCTCCCTGGGAAGGCGTCCAGGAGGCATCCGAAATAGATGCCCGAGTCACCTCAACTGGCTCCTCTCGATGTGGAGGAGCAACGGCTCTACTCTGAGCTCCTCCCGAGTAACTGAGCTTCTCACCCTATCTCTAAGGGAGCGCCCAGCAATCCTGCTGAGAAAGCTCATTACAGCCGCCTGTATCCGGGATCTTGTCCTTTCGGTCATGACCCACAGCTCATGACCATAGGTGAGAGTAGGAACGTAGATTGACCGGTAAATCGAGAGCTTTGCCTTACAGCTCAGCTCTTTCTTCACCACGACAGACCGGTACATCGACCACATTACTGCAGAAGTTGCACCGATCCGTCTGTCAATCTCCCGTTCCATCCTTCCCTCACTCGTGAACAAGACCCCAAGATACCTGAACTCCTCCACCTGAGGCAGAAACTCTCCACCAACTTGAAGTGGGCAAGCCACCCTTTTCCGACTGAGAACCATGACCTCGGATTTGGAGGTGCTGATTCTCATCCCGGCCGCTTCACATGTCCCCTTCGCTGGGACATGTTCCGAGTTCAGCTGACGTAAGCGAGTTCACAGATGTGGCGCTTTGCTTCATCAACACGCTTACAGAGCAAGCCACGCAAACAATAACAATAGCGTCCTTCTCAAATCAGAAACCGTGGGTGGACAATCCAATCCGCGCTGCAGTGAACACACGCACTGCTGCTTACAACGCCGGTCTCCTTTCAGGGAATATGAATGAATACAGATCGTCCTGCTATGCAGACGTGCAGTTAAAGCCACAAAGCTCCGTTATAAAGACCGAGTTGAGTCTCATTTCCAACTCAACGACTTGCGGCACATGTGGCAGGGTCTGAGGTCCATCTGCTCTTTTGGATCTAAATCCTCTGCAGAGGTGAGCGCTGATCCGTCGCTTGTGAATGAGTTAAACTCTTTCTACGCTCGCTTTGACTGTAACTGCGGCAACGCAACTCTGCCAAGTGGCGCGTTAGAGGGAATTACTCAGAGCAGCAACAATCACGTGATCTCTGTCTCGGAGGATGAAGTTCGGAGGGCACTCAAGCGTGTGGACGTCAGGAAAGCTGCTGGGCCAGATGGTATTTCAGGTGGTGTTCTCCGGTCCTGTGCTGATCAGCTCGCCGGGTTGTTTACATTTATCTTCAATGAGTCCCTTGCTACATCTGTCGTCCCCACCTCCTTCAAAAAATCCACCATCATCCCTGTCCCTAAGAACAGTAAACCCTTTTGCCTAAATGACTATCGTCCAGTGGCTCTCACATCTATAGTCATGAAGGTCTTTGAGAGACTCATTAAAAACACCATTTGCGCCTACATTCCTGACACTTTGGACCCTCTTCAGTTTGCCTATCATCCCAATAGATCGACTGAAGATGCCATCTCTCATGTCCTCCACTCCTCCCTCACTCACATCGACAGCAAAAGTGGGAACTACGTAACGCTGCTATTTATTGACTATAGCTCAGCCTTTAACACCATAGTTCCCATCAAGCTAACCTCCAAACTCCTGGATCTCGGCCTGAATCCTTCTCTCTGCCACTGGATTGAGGACTTCCTCACTGGCAGGCCTCAGGTGGCGAGAGTAGGCCAGTCCACCTCCTCCACCATTACCCTGAGTGTGGGAGCTCCACAGGGCTGTGTCCTGAGTCCCCTGCTCTACTCTCTCTACACGCATTACTGTTTGTCCACACACAGCTCCTCCTCGATCATCAAATTTTCTGATGATACTGTTGTCCTGGGCCTCATTTCCAACAACAATGAGACGTCATACTTGGACAAGGTGGAGCATCTAACATCATGGTGCCAAGACAACTGTCTCTCTCTGAATGTTGGCAAGACCAAAGAAATGATTGTGGACTTCAGGAAGAGACAGCAACGGACATTCTCCCCCCTCATGATCAGCGGGTCACCAGTAGAGAGAGTGAGCAGCTTCAAGTACCTGGGTGTAAACATCTCCGAGGACCCGACCTGGACTGCTCACATTCAGACACAGGTGAAAAAAGCCAGGCAAAGACTGTACCACCTGCGCCAGCTGAGGAAATTCAGGGTTTCACCAGCTATCCTGGAAACTTTCTATTTAGGGGCGATAGAAAGTGTATTAACTCAGTGCATCACAGCGTGGTATGGGAACAGCACCAGTCATGACTGCAAAGCCCTGCAAAGAGTCGTGCGCTTATCCGAGCGTATCTCAGGGTCAGCTCTCCTGTCTCTGCAGGACGTCTACACCAAACGCTGCAAAGGTAGAGCTACTAAGATCATCAAGGACTCTAATCACCCTGCAAACCCTCATTTCACGCTGCTGCCATCAAGCCTGATGGCCAAAACTGAGACACTCAGGAGGAGCTTCTTCCCCCAGGTCATCAGACTCCTGAACTCAGTCACGTAACATCACGTGACTTCACTTCAGGATAAACATCAATACACTGACACTGCACTTTCTGTTCTCGTTGTTACTGTGTAACAACCTGTTATAAACCTGTTTGCACATTATACTCTTATACATTTGTTAACCACATATTTATAAGTCTACAGTTTACTCACTGCACAGTTTACTTTACTTATTTTATCCCACTTCTTTATTCTTATTTTCTTACTCTTTTTTTTTCTTCTACTTGACTTGATTATTTGTAATTCTACAGATACTGTATATATATAGTACTTTTTTATCCTATTTCTATTATAATTTCCTCCTTGTGTTTTTAACTGTGAATTTGCACTGTCCATGGAGTGGACCTGTTTACATTTCACTGCCACTTGTATATTCTGTATATAATTGTGTATGTGACAAATAAAACTCTTGAATCTTGAATCTTGGTCCAGTGTTCCACGACCAGGACAAAACCCACACTGTTCCTCCTGAATCCGAGGTTCCACTATCGGCCGAATTCTCCTCTCCAGTACCCTGGCATAGACTTTCCCAGGGAGGCTGAGAAGTGTGATCCCCCTGTAGTTGGAACACACTCTCCGGTCTCCCTTCTTGAAAAGAGGGACCACCACCCCGGTCTGCCAGTCCAGAGGCACCGTCCCCAACTGCCACGTGATGTTGCAGAGGCGTGTCAGCCAAGACAGCCCCACAACATCCAGAGACTTGAGGTACTCAGGGCGGATCTCATCGACCCCCGGTGCCTTGCCACCAAGGAGCTTTTTAACTACCTCGATGACTTCAGCCCAGGTGATGGATGAATCCACCTCTGAGCTCTCAGCCACTGCTTCCTCAATAGAAGACGTGTTGGTGGGATTGAGGAGATCCTCAAAGTATTCCTTCCGCCGTCCGACGATATATCCCCAGTTGAGATCAACAGCTGCCCATCTTCCACTGTAAACAGTGTTGGTAGGGCACTGCTTCCCCCTCCTGAGGCGGCGAACGGTTTGCCAGAATCTCTTCGAGCATAAGGGTGTCCATCAGTGCACATGGCACCAGGACACCCTAGACCGGAGGTTGATGATCGACTTTGTGGTCGTCTCATCTGACCTCCAGCCGTATGTCTTGGACACTCGGGTGAAGAGAGGGGTGATCAACTGATCACCACCTGGTGGTGAGTTGGATCCGATGGTGGGGGAGGAAGCTAGACAGACTCGGGAGACCCAAACGTACTGTGAGGATCTGTTGGGAACGTTTGGCCGAGCCCCCTGTCAGAGAGATCTTCAACTTCCACCTCCGACAGAGCTTCGACCGGATCCCGAGGGAGTCTGGAGATATTGAGTCCGAGTGGACCATGTTCTCCACCTACCTTGTCGACGCGGCTGCTCGGAGCTGTGGCCGTAAGGTCTCCGGTGCCTGTCGAGGCGGAAATCCCCGAACCCGGTGGTGGACACCGGAAGTAAGGGATGCCATCAAGCTGAAGAAGGAGTCCTATCGGGCCTGGTTGGCTTGTGGGACTCCTGAGGCAGCTGACGGGTACAGGCAGACCAAGCGGACTGCAGCCCGGATAGCTGTGGAGGCAAAAAATTGGGCCTGGGAGGAGTTCGGTGAGGCCATGGAGAAAGACTATCGGTTGGCCTCGAAGAGATTCTGGCAAACCGTTCGCCGCCTCAGGAGGGGGAAGCAGTGCCCTACCAACACTGTTTACAGTGGAGATGGGCAGCTGTTTCAAGAAGGGGGACCGGAGAGTGTGTTCCAATTACAGGGGGATCACACTTCTCAGCCTCCCCGGGAAAGTCTATGCCAGGGTACTGTAGAGGAGAATTTGGCCGATAGTGGAACCTCGGATTCAGGAGGAACAGTGTGGTTTTCGTCCAGGTCGTGGAACACTGGACCAGCTCTATACCCTTTCCAGGGTACTGGGGGGTTCATGGGAGTTTGCCCAACCAATCCACATGTGTTTTGTGAATTTGGAGAAGGCATTCGACTGTGTCCCTCGTGGTGTCCTGTGGAGGGTGCTCTGGGAGTATGGGGTCCGGGGCCCCTTACTTAGGGCTGTTTGGTCCCTGTACGACCAGAGCAGGAGCTTGGTCCGCATTGCCGGCAGCAATTCGGACTTGTTCCCGGTCCATGTTGGACTCCGGCAGGGCTGCCCTTTGTCACCGGTTCTGTTCATAATGTTTATGGACAGAATTTCTAGGCGCAGCCAAGGGCCGGAGGGTGTCCGGTTTGGGAACCACATGATTTCGTCGCTGCTTTTTGCGGATGACGTTGTCATGTTGGCCTCCTCAGACCAGGACCTTCAGCGTGCACTGGGGCGGTTTGCAGCAGAGTGTGAAGCGGCCGGGATGAGAATCAGCACCTCCAAATCCGAGGCCATGGTTCTCAGTCGGAAAAGGGTGGTTTACCCACTTCAGGTTGGTGGAGAGATTTTGCCTCAGGTGGAGGAGTTCAGGTATCTTGGGGTCTTGTTCACGAGTGAGGGAAGGATGGAACGGGAGATTGACAGACGGATCGGTGCAGCTTCTGCAGTAATGCGGTCGATGTACCGGTCTGTCGTGGTGAAGAAGGAGCTGAGCTGTAAGGCGAAGCTCTCGATTTACCGGTCAATCTACGTTCCTACTCTCACCTATGGTCATGAGCTGTGGGTCATGACCGAAAGGACAAGATCCCAGATACAGGCGGCCGTAATGAGCTTTCTCTGCAGGGTTGCTGGGCGCTCTCTTAGAGATAGGGTGAGAAGCTCAGTTACTCGGGAGGAGCTCAGAGTAGAGCCGTTGCTCCTCCACATCGAGAGGAGCCAGTTGAGTTGGCTAGGGCATCTATTTCGGATGCCTCCTGGACGCCTTCCCGGGGAGGTGTTTCGGGCATGTCCCACCGGGAGGAGGCCCCGGGGAAGACCTAGGACACGCTGGAGGGATTATGTCTCCCGGCCTCGGGGTTCCTCGGGGTTCCCCCGGAAGAGCTGGAGGAAATGGCTAGGGAGAGGGAAGTCTGGGCGTCTCTGCTTAGACTGCTGCCCCGCGACCCGGCCCCGGATAAGCGGAAGATAATGGATGGATGGATGGATGGATAATCAAATCCAGTGGATAAAAAATGTGTTCATTTGTGTCATTTGTGTTGTATATTTCCCTTGTGTTACCCGGTTTCCTTGTGGTATTATTAAACTTCCTAGCATTTAGATCCTCTCTCGCCTGATCATTCACATCCTTCATGACAGAACGACAGACCTGGATCTAGCAGTGAAGCGTGGCCCACCGCAGATTGCACCATCAGCCAGTACAATCGCGGTCACTGGACCCATCTGAGGGTGGAGAGGATTGATGTCCAGTATGGTTGATCCGCCACTGACATCTACGCGAGCAGCCGGCATCCCGAGATTTTCACCGGTCTCAATGCTCTTAAATCCCCAGGCTGCTACACAATCAAGACAGCCGTCTGCAGTGCCACCTGACTCGGGATAGACCTTTTGTTTTCGATTCTCCCTGTGATGGCTACCGCCATTTTGTGTGTGTGGGCTGCACACACTGTGCCTGTTCCTTCCAAGGTGACAGTGGCTTGTATTTTTGAACTTTCTGTTGGCACTATTACAGTCATGAATGCTGTGACTGAAACTCTGTGTTCCCTGATACATCTGATACCCTGTGTTCCCTGATACATCAACCCAGTGTGCTCCCTGAAACCTAGTTCCCTTTTGAAAGGAACGCCTCAAATGTGATGGTCTCTCAAACGCAACAGCCTATGGCATCATCATAGTGCGAACAGGAAGTATATAAGGGGAGCCTAGAGAACATCTCATACTCTTTTTTTGTCTTCAGGGACTGTTTGTTTGTAATGCGATCTTTGAATTACTGGTAAGTGACAAATGTTTCAGGAGGTGTTTGGATCTCAGCTATTGACACCAGATGACATACACCTCTTGTGCTTTTATTGTCTGGGTGAATAGCGTGCATGGGCAGTTCTTGAGGGATCTGTTTGTGTTGACTGTGGGCTTTTTTTCATTGAGGAAGCCCCACTCTTGTTTTGTCTTCTTCTCAAGAGAAGAGGAACAGGCATCTGGCCCAGTGGTTCGGGTCCTGCTCGTGCTGAGGCAGAGGGTGGGTTTCCCAGATGGAGCCTGCTGCAGTGCTTGGGAGGGGTATAAACCTCTCAAGCCCTGCGGCAGCTGATGAGAATGAGCTGCTGGAAGAGGATGTGTTGTCTCTTACATCCTCTGATCCAGTAGCGAGTGATCCAGCAGCGAGTGTTGCAAGCATACCAGGCAGATCGGCTAAGGATTTGGACCAAATGTGGGAGTGACTTTGGGTAGAAAGAGAAGAGCTTTCTCCTTGATGTGCTAGTTTTGTCCTCTGAACTTTTTTGGCACCTCTGTTGAGGCAGTGATGGGAAGGTTCAGAGAGGCGATGGTGTGCTTGGCAGCATTTAGAGCTTGCATACCGCTGAGGTCCAAATCCGCATCCAGACAGGCAGGAGGTCCAAGCCCGTTCTCGGTTCAAAGATTGGAGACAGAGCCAGAAGTCCAGTGATCACCTCTCATGTGCCTCTTCCACCCAGGAATAAGGCGCAGAGAAGGCGGGACTCCAGGAAGATGAAGTTGCTGAGGGAGGTCATTCAGTATGAATGCACCTAGCGCCGGTGAGGACATCCCATCTTTCCGAGGTTACCCGCTCCACTCTTCTTCCTCCTCAAGCAATTTCCCCCACATCAGCCCTGAAGCTGGGCCTGTTATGAGCTATTTCCAACTATTTCTTTTTGGGCTTGGTAATGAGTGTGCCCTTTCAGGCTTGAAAGGGTGGTCCACAGGGATAAGCTTGTGAGCCGCAGGGATAAGCTTGGTAGGTCCTAATTTTATAGTAGACCTCAGTTCCCTGTAGGAGAGTTGTGGGGGATGTTAGGTTGGGGTAAGGTTTTCACAACAGGGCCCTGATGTTCCCATTGGGTGTGGCTAGAACTAAATATATAAGGGGTAGTGCCTTTGTGGGTCCCCCTTTAGTGAGTGTGTTGGCTTCGCTTTTTGTAAATTCACTGCTGAGGCCATCGCACATTTGAGCTTCAAACGGTTTAGTTCTGTTTGAGTTGGCTTCCTCCCAGTCTGGGAGTCTGTGTATTGAGGCCGCCACTCTGTCAAGCTCTAGATACAAGTGCTGGCCTTTGGTGGGCCACCTTGTTAGCCACCGTCATGGTAGAGTAGCAGGTCTCCTCTTGTTTAGAGAGTCAGTGTGGTGAGACTAGCACTTGTGAACTTCAGATAGATCAGATGTTCAATGTCGGCCCTCTGGGGACATTGTTTGCCTGGGTTGAGCCATTGCTCCTTTAAGCTTCTGTTAGGCTCGCCATTATGTAGGCCGCCTTAGCTAAGTTGTACATACAGAGTGAGTGAGCTCTTCTCAATTTGAGAGTTGTTCTGCAGAAGCTGCCGCTTTGTAGGAGCTCAAGGTAGCTCTATGCTTTTGTGTTGGCCATTAAAAGGGCCGCTGCAATAGCTGGCCTAGGCTAAGAATAAGGGATATTAGAGGAGGCCTGCTAAGCATTCTCGCTCCAGGCCTTCATTATTATGGGAGGCTTCTTAGTTAGAGCCATAGGTTTAATCAACCAGCTGGCATCTAATATCCCTGGTTCTGGCCTCCTCTCACTACGAGTGTTGTCCAGCCAAGGCCCACCTTTCTGCATTAGGTTAAATGCATTGTTTGTGTAGGTGCAGAGTAGATAGCAGATAGGGTTGCAAGCTATTCCCAAGGCCTTCCCGGTGCATTGTCCCCTGGGCGGTGTCATGCCACTTTCACTTGGTGAATAGGAAGCAGTATGCTGTGGTCCATGCTCTCCAGAAGATAGCTTGTCAGCTAGGCATTGACGCAGTGTCTCGTTCCCTGTTCTCATACGTAACCTGAGACGTTTTCTGCAGCGAGCACTATTTTTTAATCCTCCGTGTTCTCTGATTACTGCCGCAGGCAATGTCACTGAACATTCTATGTCCCCTGATGCCTCTTTTTTGACTGTTGTCACTGTTTTTGATCCATCTGTGCCACTAGTTACCTCAGTTTCTGCCGTGGGTGCCATTTCAGAACTTTCTGCATTTCCTGACGCCACGCCTGAATCACCAGCCCATGACCATAGTCCACTGACGTCTCCAACCAGAGAGGACTCCGTCTCCTGTCCCCGTCCACAGAGGATTCCGTCTCCCGTCCCGAGTCCAGAGAGGACACCATCTCCTGTCCCGAGTTCAAAGAGGACACCATCTCCTGTCCCGAGTCCAGAGAGGACACCGACTGCCCTGCCTGGACCATTCAACCAGACTGCTCTACCTAGGTTTTCCTTTCTTCTCCACGGACCTGGCACTCCAACCCTCTCCTTGTTCTACCTCCCACCTGGACTTGTTTTGTTTTTATGCTGCTCTTAAGGAGGGTGCTCTGTTATATCTGTTTGTCTATTTGAGGACTTTTATGTTATTTCTTGTTGTGTGTTTTGCTTTGTAGTTCTTTGTAGTTTTTCATGCTGATTTAGTTTAGACTCCAGGTTTTACCATTTAACCACGGCCCCTTGTTATCTTGTTCAGCTTGTTTTTCTGTGTATATATATTATGTTTCACTCGTGGTTTGTCTGTCGTTGTATGAGTTTGCCTAAATCCCTTGTGTTACCTGGTTTTCTTGTGGTGTTATTAAACTTCCTAGCATTTAGATCCTCTTTCGCCTGATCATTCACACCCTTCATGACAATTGGATAAATACATATAAAGGCAACTTTTTGTGATTATTATGTGTATTTTTGTTTTATTTATTATGAAAAATTGCCCTTAAGGACCAACTTAAATGATGATAAATAATAAATATCATATTTAACAGTCCTCTCTCTCCTGCTGTAGAAGTGCTCATCCGTGTACAGTCTTCCACACACCAAGAACTGGACTGAAATCAGGATTGACTCTGACGTGAATGTGAACTCGCTGTATGGAGCAATGACTCAACTGAAGAAAACTCTAAATGAAAAACTCAGTCAAACTGGTATGTCAATATCAAATAAAGTAGATATTTTTTGTCAGTACCTTAGTATTATAGTAATAAGGAATTCAAGGAATTTTATGATTTACTGAATTATTAATAGAAGCGCATTGTCCCATAGACCACCAAGTATATTTACTGTAAACACATTCTGCATTTTTTTTATAAACTGAGGAATGAGCAACATTTACATGTCACTGATGCTGCCAGTAGAGAGAAAAGTCTTGGTTACGTATGTAACCTTAGTTCCCTGAAGAGGGTACGAGACGCTGCGTCAAAACGCCGTGAGAACGCCTCTGCGTGATTGCGTCGTGAAACACGTGTGAAATCAGTTCAATGGAATGATGGAACGTCATAGGCAGGTGACGTCATAGACCCAGAAACTATAAAGTACCCTCAAAAGCAAACAGATACTAGCTTCTGGAAAGCCTGAAGTACCGTATATACCCGAATATAAGACTAGGTTTGTGTCCTAAAAATACGCTGAAAAATGGGGGCTCCTCTTATATTCACGATATAGACAAAATCACGGGGGAAAGGGAGAAAGCAGGGGGAAACAGTAGAGGGCGCCAACACGATAGGCTACGTAATTAGTGAGAGTGTTATGAATTAAATAAACAGTAAAGTGCTGCCATGGAGAGGTCAAGAGATCATTTTGAGAAAAGAGCTTCAAAAGTTGGCCAAATAAACCAACACGTTCTAAACAGTTATGACACCAACTTTAAAATTATGGTCGTGAATGAGGCAGAATCATCTAATAATTGCAAAGCTGGCAAAGAAATTGGAGTCACAGAATGCTCGGAGGTGGCGAGCAACTTTTTTTGTGGTGGGGGAGGTCGTCTTATATTCAGGGTCGTCTTATATTCGGGTATATACGGTAAGTCGGTCACGGGCACGCAGGGAGCATGGCAGGGCAACGCAGCGTCTCATTTCCTCTTCAGGGAACTAAGGTTGCATACGTAACTGAGACGTTCCCTGTCAAGGGAACTCACGCTGCATTGAAACACTGTGAGAATGCAATACCCACGTCGTCATAAGAACAAGTGACCATATGTGTGAAACCGAAGCGCACCACTACCAGTGGAGCCAACATCCGGTTCATAGAACCTGGCAAATGTATGCGGCGAGGACCAGCCTGCCACATTACAGACATCTCGAAGGGAGCCACAGAAAGGCCCTGTAACACAGTGGCCAAATCCTAGGCCAGAACCCTTGTACGTACTACAGGCCTCAGTCTTAGGGTACCACGAAGGAAACGAGTAACTAATGGGTGTCTCCCCAAAGAAACACCACCCAAAGGAGTGTGGAAAGCAGCTAAGGCCGCCACGTACACATTTATTGTGGAGGGGGATAACCCTGCTGAGAATATATCCTGCAGGAACTCCAGCACTGTACCAACCGGGCAGTTAACTGGGTCCAACCGGCGATCTCCGCACCATGAAGTGAATAATCTCCACTTCAGTGCATACAGTTTCCTTGTGGACAGAGCTCTGTGAAGTGAAGGATGGTCTCAACAACCTCAGTTGAGAGACCTGCGTCTATGAGCTGGGCCCCCTCAGAGGCCAAGCCCACAGTTTCCACAACTCCGGGCGTTGGTCAAGGATCAACCCACTCGCCTGAGAGAGAAGGTCCCTCCTGCTCGGAATCTTCAGAGGAGAGCCTTCCAGAAGTGACATTAGGTCCAAGAACCAGGCCAGTACGGGGCTACTAACAGAAGATGGGCCCCGTCCCAGTGAACTCTCTCTAGAACTCTTGAAAGCAGAGCAATCGGGGGGAAAGCTTACAAAGGTAGCCTCGGCCACTCCTGTACCATGGCATCCAGCCCCAGAGGACCTGGATGAGTCCGAGAAAACCACAGAGGACAGTGTGAATTCTCTGCTGATACAAACAGATCTGCTTCTGCTTTTCCAAATCTTTCCCATAGGAGCTCCACCATCTTGGGGTGGAGTGTTCATTCCCCGGGCCTCGGCCCCTGCCTCGACAGTATGTCTGCTTTCTGATTCAGGACCCTTGGGATATAAACTGCTCTGATAGACAGCAGTTTCCCTTGGGCCCACAGAAGGATCTGGTGAGTGGGTCACCATCTGGCTCAGACACAATCTGTCTGAGTGTAAGCATCTTGAACTTGAGCTTCCCTACAGAGCGATTTAATAGGTGCAGATTTAATATTGGGCACAACCCTCCATCCTTCTTTGGCACAATGAAGTAACGGCTGTAAAAGTCTGATTCAAGATTCAAGAGTTTTATTTGTCACATACACAGTTATACACAGAATATACAACCGGCAGTGAAATGTAAACAGGTCCGCCCCATGGACAGTGTAAATTCAGAGGAAATTATAATAGAAATAGAATAAAAAAGTACTATATATACTGTATATATATATATATATATATATATATATATATCTGTAGAATTATAAATAAATCAAGTCAAGTAGAAAAAATAAAAATAAAAATAAAGAAGTGGAATAAAATAAGTGAAGTAAACTGTGCAGTGAGTAAACTGTCGACTTATAAATGTGTGGTTAACAAATGTACAAAGAAGTATAATGTGCAAACAGGTTTATAACAGGTTGTTACACAGTAACAACGAGAACAGAAAGTGCAGTGCAATGTCAGTATATCGATGGTCACGTGATGTTAAGTGACTGAGTTCAGGAGTCTGATGGCCTGGGGGAAGAAGCTCCTCCTGAGTCTCTCAGTTTTGGCCATCAGGCTACGGAAGCGCTTACCAGTTGGCAGCAGCGTGAAATGAGGGTTTACAGGGTGATTAGAGTCCTTGATGATCTTAGTATCTCTACCTTTGCAGTGTTTGGTGTAGACGCCCTGCAGAGACGGGAGAGCTGACCCTGATATACGCTCGGATAAGTGCACGACTCTTTGCAGGGCTTTGCAGTCATGACTGGTGCTGTTCCCATACCACGCTGTGATGCACTGAGTTAATACACTTTCTATCACCCCTAAATAGAAAGTTTTCAGGATAGCTGGTGAAACCCTGAATTTCCTCAGCTGGCGCAGGTGGTACAGTCTTTGCCTGGCTTTTTTCACCTGTGTCTGAATGTGAGCAGTCCAGGTCAGATCCTCGGAGATGTTTACACCCAGGTACTTGAAGCTGCTCACTCTCTCTACTGGTGACCCGCTGATCATGAGGAGTATGTCCGTTGCTGTCTCTTCCTGAAGTCCACAATCATTTCTTTGGTCTTGCCAACATTCAGAGAGAGACAGTTGTCCTGGCACCATGATGTTAGATGCTCCACCTCGTTCAAGTATGCCGTCTCATTGTTGTTGGAAATCAGGCCCAGGACAACAGTATCATCAGCAAGACTCCCTACTGGGAGGAGGAACCCTTTCTATAGCCTCCTTTTGCAGCAAAGTCTCTACTTCCTGTGACATAACCAGAGCCTGCTCTGGTCCTACCACTGTGGGAAGGACCCCACTGATCGGGGGTGGACACTTGCTGAACTGAATTGCGTAGCCCTTTTCTACTGTCTGCAGGACCCAATGAGATATATTTGGTAGACATTGCCACTCTACCAGAAAATCTACTAAGGATACCAGCCTCTCGAGCAGGGTACAACTGTCTTGACTGTTCTGAGACCCTCGGGTGGCTTGCGAGGACCATCTGCGCCCCAGCATTGCAGCAGGGTTGGCAGCGTGGCCCTCTGAGGGCACCGAAGGAAGACGGGCACCGTATGCAAAGGTAAACACCGCCTTCCTTCGAAGGGGACTACCCTCACAGTCCTGATGTTGCTGGTGTCAGGACTTTTTCGACGAAGCCTTCTTGGCGATAATGACTGTCCTCAGATCAGTCCTACCCCTCGAAGACTTTGTCTACTCTACCCTCCAAAGCTGATGTTGTTTTTAATGGCTTGGTGGGTAACTTCGGAGCTTTTAGGGACGATGCAGCTGAGGGAGAGAGATGGCTAGCAAGCATCTCCTCAACCCTCGGCATCACCCCATAACAATGTTGTTTTAGCCCTTCGATGTTACTGTACGTGGTAGTTTGAGGGCTAAACACACAATATGATGCCAGTTTCCTCCAGGACCTCGACACCTCAGTGTGGAGGTCTGGGAAAAATGGCAAGCCCCGACGTAGTGGCTGAGCTGCATGAGAGGGCAGAAAATGCTCATCCAATTTGCTTTTATGATGGGTTTCCTGCCTTTCCACTGACCAATCAATGTTTAATCTGGCCATCGCTCTCATGAGCACCTCTATCAGCTCCTCACTTACTGGAGACTGAAGTGGCGAGTCTTTAGTGCCGATACTAACAACATCCAACTCCTCAGCAACAGCGGGACCTGAGCCGTGAGGAGCGCGAGCCGAAGCACTCTCTTCAAAGAATGCCCAGCTCAAGCGCAGCGTTCTTAACGGTAGCCGCTCCACAGGGCTCACAACCAGCTCCCTCGAGGGCTGCCTGAGTGTGCTGCGCTCCCAAACATGCAACACACATAGAATGTGTATCCCCACCCGTAATGAAACGAGGGCAGGGATGAACACATCTAGTGAATTGCTGTTCACTCGCCATAATAGTTTGTTACTTGTTCTTTTTCTTTTAACAAAGGTGGAAAACTCCTGCCTAGCTTTTTTTCTAAAGACAAAAACACCAGTTTGACAGACAACATTCACATAGATCGCTAACTGAAGGCACAGAAGCTAGTATCTGTTTGCTTTCATGGGTGCTTTATAGTTTCCGGGTCTATGACCCGCCTATAACATTCCGTCATTCCAATGGACTGATTTCACACGTGCTTCACGACGCAATCATACAGAGGCGTTCTCACAGTGTTTCAACGCAGCGCGAATTCCCTTGAAAGGGAACTCACTGTTAACCTGAAATTAATGCTATGAATAATTCATCATTATATTGTCATCTGTGTTCACAGGGTTGAAGTTTGTGCAGAAGTATGCAGGTACAGTGTGACTGACACCAATACACTCACAATACACTTGATAATCTGTATTACATACTGTACATCTGAAAAATGTTTGTTCTGAAGTTGATTGATAATGTCTGATCTCTCTCAGTGGATGTGACTCTGGATCCTGATACAGCGAATCCACATCTCATCCTGTCTTATGATGGAAAACAAGTCAGTGATGGAAACATTGAGCAGGACGTCTCAGAAAACCCGAAGAGATTTGATCAGGCGTGTGTTCTTTCAAAGCAGGGATTCAGTTCGGGGAGATTTTACTATGAGGTGCTGGTGAAGGGAAAGACTGAGTGGGGTTTAGGAGTGGCCAGAGAATCCATTAACAGGAAGGCGGTGATCACACTGAGTCCTGAGAATGGATTCTGGACTGTGATTCTGAGGAATGAGAATCAATATACAGCTTGTGAAAATCAATCCGTCTCTTTATCTCTGAGAGTGAAACCTGAGAAGGTGGGTGTGTTTGTGGATTATGAGGAGGGTCTGGTCTCTTTTTATGACGTGGAGTCCAGATCTCATATCTACTCTATCACTGGTCAGACTTTCTCTGACAAACTCTATCCATTTTTTAGCCCAGGCCGTAATGATAAAGGTAAAAACTCAAACCCACTGATCATCTCACTGATCCATTGAAAAAAAAAATTGTTACATTACAATCATTTTAAATGTAAAATGAAAAGATTAACTATAGATGTGCTGTTTTTAGAGTATGTAAATAAAAACTAAAAAACTAATTTGCACTAACCACAATCAAGATGTTTTTACTTACAAAGATGTGACACACAAAATGTGTACAAGTGCAAAAAAAAAAAAAACACGCTTTTTGCAGGCCCTCAAAAAACAAAACATCACCTATAATAAAATATGTGTGTTATGTTGTGTGAAAAAAATATTTCACCATGGTTACATTTGAATGGTCAAATTATTAAGATTCTATATTTTCTAATCAACACAAAGATTTGTTTTTACTTTTCATTAATACTTTGCTTTTGCTTTTCAAATCTACTACAACACTTTACACATGATTTAATATTATATTGTGAAACCCTACATAATATACTAAATTTCCAGGGCACTAATTCGTTAAAATTTCCAGAATGTTTCTATTATGTTATTTTATAAGTAAATTTCTGTAGCCATTTTCTCTCTCATCTCAAGCTGTTAACTCTGAATTACTTGTGAAATATTTATATATTTTGGTTTATATTGTAATAACTGCAGCATCTGAATAAAGACAAGTGTTTAAAGGTGGGGTAAGTGCTTTCTGGTAACTGTTGTTGATATTTAAAATCTCCAAAACAAACTTGCTCCTATTTTGGTAACTCCACCCCACACATATATACACTCACCTAAAGGATTATTAGGAACAAAGATGCTCTATTGGGTTGAGATCTGGTGACTGTGGGGGCCATTTTAGTACAGTGAACTCATTGTCATGTTCAAGAAACCAATTTGAAATGATTCGAGCTTTGTGACATGGTGCATTATCCTGCTGGAAGTAGCCATCAGAGAATGGGTACATGGTGGTCATAAAGGGATGGACACGGTCAGAAACAATGCTCAGGTAGGCCATGGCATTTAAACGATGCCCAATTGGCGCTAAGGGGCCTAAAGTGTGCCAAGAAAACATCCCCCACACCATTACACCACCACCACCAGCCTGCACAGTGGTAACAAGGCATGATGGATCCATGTTCTCATTCTGTTTACGCCAAATTCTGACTCTACCATCTGAATGTCTCAACAGAAATCAAGACTCATCAGACCAGGCAACATTTTTCCAGTCTTCAACTGTCCAATTTTGGTGAGCTTGTGCAAATTGTAGCCTCTTTTTCCTATTTGTAGTGGAGATGAGTGGTACCCGGTGGGGTCTTCTGCTGTTGTAGCCCATCCGCTTCAAGGTTGTGCGTGTTGTGGCTTCACAAATGCTTTGCTGCATACCTCAGTTGTAACGAGTGGTTATTTCAGTCAAAGTTGCTCTTCTATCAGCTTGAATCAGTCGGCCCATTCTCCTCTGACCTCTGACATCAACAAGGCATTTTCACCCACAGGACTGCCGCATACTGGATGTTTTTCCCTTTTCACACCATTCTTTGTAAACCCTAGAAATGGTTGTGCATGAAAATCCCAGTAACTGAGCAGATTGTGAAATACTCAGACCGGCCCGTCTGGCACCAACAACCATGCCACGCTCAAAATTGCTTAAATCACCTTTCTTTCCCATTCTGACATTCAGTTTGGAGTTCAGGAGATTGTCTTGACCAGGACCACACCCCTAAATGCAATGAAGCAACTGCCATGTGATTGGTTGATTAGATAATTGTATTAATGAGAAATTGAACAGGTGTTCCTAATAATCCTTTAGGTGAGTGTACGTAACCCAGGCAACGACTATGGCGGAATCTGTGTGTTACTATGGTAATCCAGGTCGAATGAAAAAGTCATCCCTTCCATCAAAAAAAACACAAAACGTTCTCATGAACAACTCGATGGCACGAGCACGACAGACCAACTAACGAACATATTATAATTATGACCAGATTAGAGGGATATCGATCACGAAAAGAGGAAACAAACATATATTAGGAGTATAGTATCTTGCTTGTCAGACACATTTTGTGAGCTGACGCTTGAAACAGACAGTGAGGAGGTTTAGAAGCTCCAGATTGATCATTGATATGCAAATACGAAAACTATGAATATCTGCTTACATAAACATAACAGACAGACGGGATATGAATAGCACATGCAGGATCTATATATTTATGTTGACTTGAATCGGTTTCATATGACAGTACTGAATTATTATTCAGTGTAGATGACCCTTCAATCTAGTGCATATTCTTCAAGAGAAGCGAGAGCATCAGAAGCTTCACAATGACAGTGTTTTTGACTTTAGTTTGAGCTCAGTATCCATGAATCCTTGCACCTGAGTGAGCTGACGGCAGTCCATCGATGCCAGGAGCTTCTAAGAGCCAGAGACGGTGGGAACAAACTTCTCCATCAGTGTAACCGTCGCAAGCTTCTCCACATCACTGACAGACAGAAAGACAATATCAACTCTCTGAAAGCTGTTCACTCTTTAAATGTCATATTTAATGCAGTACAATCAATGTTTCTAAACCAATCTAAAGTGCATGAACACGTCACAGCTGAAATTAAACTGCTGTTAAACACTGAAAGTCTTACCCATACGGATCTTTCTGATGCTCTGCATTCCCAATCCCTCTATACGGAACAAAACGTTCCTCAACACTTGTGACAGCGGGTTCAGGAACATGATCTTTACACACTATATTGCCAAAAGTATCGGGACACCCCTCCAAATCATTGAATTCAGGTGTTCTGATCACTTCATGGCCATAAATCAAGCACTAGGCATGCAGACGCTTCTACACACATTTGTGAGAGAATGTGTCGCTCTCAGGAGCTCAGTGAACTCAAGCGTGGTACCGTGATAGGTTGACACCTGTGCAATAAATCCATTCGGGAAATTTCCTCACTACTAAATATTCCATGCTCAAGTATTAGTGGGATTATAACAAAGTGTAAGCAATTGGGGATTGAGATCATGAGGTTTCTGACACTGATGTGATGTGGAGGTGCCTAAAACTGTTCTATAAATCACAGCTTCACTGTTATAAAATGGTTATTCTCATGCCTGGCAAGGTTTCATAAAATAAACGCACTGATACAAAAGTATAATCTTATTGATAAAAAAAAAAAATTGTCAAGCAATGCAGTTCCCTAAAGGGGTCATGATTTGAGAAATCAACTTTTCATTCAGCCTTTGATATATAAAAGTTCATTGTGATATAAGAATATCCTGTAAGTTTTAGAGTTGAAAACTTCCTTGTTAGTAAAAGAAAAGCTTTTATTGACACCAGACCCAGCAAACGCTCAATCTCAGAATGCGCCAACCCTTGACGTTATCGTGTGGTGAAACGGCGCCTCAACAGAAGAAGAAGAACGCCTGATTCTTTAGCCCCGCCCACCGACTCGTGGAGCTAAACGGATCGCGCTACCGAGCAATAAACGTGCCGAAGATAGCAAGATATTGTGCCGTGCCTGGTTGTGGAAGAACACAGTACTTACATGTTCTGAATATGAAGTTGGACAAACAGTTGGTGTCGATCCATCTTCGAGAAGCAACTTTTGTGCAAATCCTGTGTTTTACTGACCCTCATTTGCAAAGCAGCCCAGTGTACATTGATTCACACAAACATGTTCTGATAACATTCAGTAAATGTGATGGAAGGACCTAAATGTGGCGGCGCCTGAATAAGGGCTGCGGCCCGGAGGCTTGCTCCAAACTTCATTTCGTTATACTGTACTTGTACATGTGTAATGACAAATAAACTTCAACTTCAAATAAGGCAAAAAAATAACATTCTAGGTTTGTCCCCTAAAGGTACTGCAAATATTGTGGGAATGTAGTGTAAAGACCACTCTACAATCTACACTGAACAAGATGTGTTGCAGCGCAGTCCCGAATTAAACATCCCCATCTGACTAACAGAGAACCGTAATGGAACATCCCCCTGAAGTGATTGAGAAAGAGCATCACCTGCGAGTCACACCGGTCTCGGGTCTTCGCATGAGGGAGCTCGGAGGCATATAAGGACAAGCGACACCAGTGAAGGATGAGAGAGGACCAGGCCTGGACTTTATGTTGTGTTTTGTTTATTTTTTATCATGTGTGTGCATGGCAGTCGTCCGTGAGGGGCTGCCCGCGTTACTTTCGTTTTGTTAATTTATTTATTAAAGTCTTTTAAATGTTCACCGGTTCCCGCCTCCTTCCTCCTTAAATCTACGAACTTTGTTACATTGGTGCCGAAAACCCGGGAGGAAGGAGGGACATGCTGTCGAAGAGCCCTCGCTGCTGAGGAGTTTGGGCAGTGCGGATGGATGAAGACCGCGAGTGGCTGCCCTAGGCGATGGTGCTGGGGCGAGTAAAGACCGGTGGGACGGAGAGCTCGCTGCCGTGCCCCTGGGTCGAGGTGGGGTGGCTGTCGTCCAAGAGGGAGCGGAGGAGTCGCTGACGCTTGCGGTGAGCTGGAGCCTGCTGCCGTCTGCCATGATGGGGAGGAGCAGGGAGCGCAGGACTCGCTGCCGGCTGCCCTCAACCAGAGGAGCCACGGCTGGCCGCCAGGGGGCGGAGGAGGATCGAGCCGTCCACCGAGCGTTGAGGAAGAGCCTCTCGGCTGGCTGAGGACCGGACGGCAGTGTGTCCTGGAACCGGAGCAGAATTATTTTTTTTCCCTCTCTCCACTCTCTAGTGCTGTCGCTCTCTGTGTCTCCGTCTCCTGTTTTGCGGGAGACACTGAGATTGGGACGCTGAGATTGGGCCCCGTGGGGGGGAGTAGGCGCCATCTCGTACCCCCCGGCCTGCGAGGGGCGATGGGGGCATGTGGTGAGGTAGACAAGCGAGAGTCGTGGGAGGAGCGAGTGAGACCGGTGCGTGATTGAGAATGAGCGTCACCTGCGAGTCACATCGGTCTTGAGTCCTCTCATGAGGGAGCTCGGAGGCATATAAGGACAAGCGGCGAGAGGACGAGAGAGGACCGGGCCTGGACTTTATGTTGCGTTTTGTTTGTTTTATTATGTGTGTGCGTGGCAGTCGTCCGTGAGGGGCTGCCCACATTACTTTCGTTTTGTTAATTTATTTATTAAAGTCTTTTAAATGTTCGCCAGTTTACGCCTCCTTCCTCCTTAAATCTACGAACTTTGTTACAGGAACGTCCCAAATGTCCTCTTTTTAACATTCTTATGTGACCATAGAATAACCAACATGGAACGTCTCCCTAAAGGAATAAAGAAAGTTATTATATGACCAACAGAGGACCATGTGGGAACCAAAATGGAACGTTCCCATAAAGTCATACTGGGAACGTTATTATATGAAAACAGAGAACCATGCAGGAACGTTCTGTTAACATCCCAAATGTCCTCTTTGTAACATTGCCATGTGACCATAAAATAACCTAAATGGAACGTCCCCCTAAAGTCATATTGGGAATGTTATTATATGAAAACAGAGGATCATGTGGGAACATTCTCCTCGTTGTAATGTTCTTATATGACAATAAAATAAGTCATATAAGGAACCTTGCAGCACATTCATAACAAAAAGAGGATGTTTTAGGAACGTCTCTAATGTTCTATAAAGGTTCAGTATTTTCATCACCTTTAGAGAACGTTTGGGGAACGTTGCGCAAGGTCACAAGAACGTCCCGTCCCATGTGGTATAGCTCAGACACAAGGCCTGAGCAGTACGCAAGTGTCCACCAGCAAAAAATAAGAGCAGTGTACACAAACTACTGTAGCCTCTCATGGATCCAAGCATGCATTGATTTCAGCTTTTGCAAATTTCAAAACAATCACATGAACGTTACATGTGTGTTGTTATTTCATTTTGATCTTGTGATTTAAGTCTGTTAGTGATATGCAACAAAACTGGCACCCAAAAAAATAATAAATATAAACACTTACAGCCTATTTGCTGCAACCACATATAAGCATATTTTGAGGCAATCTATCAGGTAAGGAATAGAGATCTGTTTTATTATCATTTATGATATGATGTCACATTTTGTATTAGTTAGTAGCTAGTTAAACTTGCACTTCCTCTGAAAGGTGCACGACACGTTTGCATGTGTGTGTCTCTGAGCTGCAGGCATCCTGTTCAGGCCCCGCTGTGGTTTGCATGATTCAAAGGCTATGATGACAAAGTGTTCATAGCTTTAGGTGGAGCTGGACTGTTACTATCACACAAGAAGACCAGACGGAAAGATGTGCACTTATTGGGTGTTTTTACACATTTTTGGTGAGTTACTTTACATCAGATATTGTTTAAGGACGATCTGGCGTATAGTGCTTGAACTTGTCTTAAAACTGAGAATAATATTGGTTTTTGTTGCTTCAAAAAATCTGAAAGTATCTTCCTGTATCCATTCGACTGTCTTTTCCCATAAACAACGAGATTTCTCAAACATCTAACAAAATGTTATTCCTCAATAGTGAAGACTGAATGAACTTTTGCTTCTCAAGCGTTTCTCCTGAGGAAAACTTCTCAACATATGTGCTCATATTTGCAGAGATCTTAGCATGAACTTGATGAATGATTTTTTTGTGATCTGAGCTGCCATTCACATTCATTTTATAGCTTTAGGGGAAATATAACATCGTCTCATTTGTGTCTGTTTTTATGACTCCTGTTATGGTTGTTGCGACGTCATAAACATATTAGATGCTTAATTTAATAAACCTTTAAAGTGTGTGTGCGCGCACGTGTGTGTGTTAAAAACCTACTTTTAGAACCTATACATTTTTGGTTCCTCAAAGCACCTTTCAGTGATCAGTTCTCAAAAGTGTGAAGAACATTCTAAAAATCTAAAGAATCTTTACATAGAACCTTTTGTGGAATGTAAAGATTCTTTACGGAACCATCGATGCCAATAAAGAACTTTATTTTAAAAGAGCGTGTATAGAGAATATCTGCTCTTATCTGCTGCCGAAAATCAAGTTAAGGAAATGTTTCCTTTTTATTTATTATGTTTTGTCCTCTTTTATTATATTTTCAGCTGTTCTTCTCGCGTGTAATTATGGGATGTTCTCCACGCCATCACCATCTTCTACAGAGAGGACCACTATTGAAATATCAAACACATCCGACTCGAACACTACTGTGACAACAGCAGAATCAAAATCATTTGGAACTGCCACAGAGCCTAATCCACATGACGATGGTGGGTCTGGTCTTCCTACAAATACGATCCTTGAAGACCCCGTGGATCCAAGCATTTCATTCACTGAATCTGACACAAAGTCCACCAAAGTGACCCCTTCGACCGCCCGTCCCGTGATCACCACTCACAACGCCAAGCAGAATCCTTCTCCTGAGGGGAAAAACGGTGGGAGGAAACATCATAATGTTAAAAGTTTTAATGTTTTTGAAATCTAGCCATTGTTAGGTGGTTATTATGGGCAATGGAAGCTGTTGTCTATTTACAGTAGTATTTATTAGACTCGATGCCTTGATGCTTTTGTGCTTCAGAGTCTGAGCGCTAAACCAGCTCAAGATTGTGGTTTAAAGTGAGACTTTTTTTTTTTTACTGATCTTTTGTTCACATCCAAAACATAAAATAACTTTCAGAAATATTTTAAAAAGGTCCTTGTATTAGAGGATGATATGAAAGATATCTTTATATATGAAAGAAGTCTGTTCTGCTCACCAAGCAAGCCTGCATTATTTAAATAAATAAAAATACAGTACACATTTGTGAAATATTAATACAATTTAAAATAACTGTATTCTATGTGCATATATAATAAAGTGTGATTTATTCCTGTGATCAAAGCTGAGTTTATCATCATTACTCCAGTCTTCAGTGTCACATGATCCTTCACTGATCATTCTCATATGAGGATCTGATGCTCAATTATTATTGGTACTCAATTATTAATAATGGTTCTGGTTTTGCTGCATGATCATGATTTTTTTTTTTTTCAAGATTATTCGATAATTAGAAAGTTCAAAAGAACAGAATTTATTTGAGATAGAAAGTTTTTCTTTCCACCTAAATCTGAATCAGCACAGCTGTTTTCATCACTGATAATAATCATAAATGTGTGTTGAGCATCAAATCCTCATATGAGAATGACTGGAGGAATGATGATAAATTCAGCTTTGATCACAGGAATACATCACACTTTACTGTATATTCACATTATATTAAATTATAATAATATTTCAAATTTTCTACTGTATTTTTAATAAAATAAATGCGGTCTTGGTGAGCCTAGACTATCAGTATCAATGAGTCCTATTCTGTGTTTCAAATTTGTGTTTTTTTATATTTAAACCTTTGTAACTATTACTCTTTAAGCACAAATGTGTAAGTGTGAATGTATAGTAACTAAACCGTACGGGGCGTCTCTAACAGTGAGAAAATGGCAGCTCTGCGGGTGTAAAGTTTCAGATCTGAGTGGGCATGTTTGCTTTCTGAACACACACTTATACCACAACAGCAAAATCGCCCTCTCTCTCTGTTTCCATAGCCGCACACCAAAGCGTTTCATCATTAAAAGATTTGATCATAACTAAGGTGTTTGTCTGTTTGTTGGTTTGCTGTAACGTGAGCGTTCTTCTGTTTCAGAGTCAGGATCGTACACCGGAGGTGAGCTTGATTCTGCCGTGCGGAGGATACCAAACACATCCTCTCTTCCTGTCTGAATCTTGACTGTGACACATTTCATCAGTTTTCACATTAAAACAATGTCCCATTATAAACCAAAGACCACAGCAACAGATCTTTGTGTTTTTGACAGGCATCATCATGTTGATCCTCATCATCATCCTGATTGTTATTCTGCTTGGCATTTTGTATTTTCTGAGAATGAAAGGAAGGGTAAGATTATGTTATTTGTGTTTTGTACATTTTGGATTTGTTACAAACCCTAGTGAGCTTCAGCTAACTTCTAATGCATATGAAATCTCTTGAATAGTTCAAAGCAAACTTTTTGCCATTAATAGTTAATTGAGACCAATCGAGTTAATTCACTGACCTTTTTAATTATTATTAATATTGATATTATTATTTGAACAATTTACATCGAAGAGGGCCACTCTGCCATTTCTTGCAGTTTTGAAATTTTTTATTGAATCTATATTTTATTTGTTAAGTGTTCATTTGGACCCTGATTCACCCGTTCACTTACATTTTTAATCTGGCTTTTTAGTACTAAATAACATGTTATACACTGGCAGTCAAATGTTTGGAATAATTCAGATTTAATGTGTTTGAAAGAGTCTCTTCTGCTCACGAAGCTGCATTTATTTGATCACAGATATACAGTAAAATTGTGATATATTATTAGAATGTAAAATAACTGATAATAGTGTGAATATATAGTAAAGTGTGATTTATTCCTGTGATCAAAGCTGAATTTATCATCATTACTCCAGTCTTCAGTGTCACACGATCCTTCACTAATCATTCTCATATATATATTATTATTATTATTATTAATTAATTAATTAATCTAATATATATTATTATTATCAATGTTGAAACAGTTGTGCTGCTTGTGGAAATGCACTATTTTTTAAATATATATAAATTAATACTTTTATTCAGCAAGGATGCATTAAATTGATCAAAAGTGACATTAAAGTCATTAATAATGTCTATTCATCAAAAATCCTGAAAAATAAATATATCACAGTTTCCACAAAATTATTAAGCAGCTATATATATATAATTTTATGAACTAATGAAAATTAAAAATTAAAAAAATATATAAAAAATATATATATATTTTTTATATTATTTATTTATTTACCTAATTGCTCTCTAGGTAGGCAGCTCGCTAAGGTTTAGAGCAGAGTCAGTGTACGCACAGCATTTTATATTTCTACACACACACCTGGTCTGAAATGATCTGCTGGATTCTCTGTCATTAACTCTCCCGTTCTCATCGTAGAGTTACTCATTTGATCTGACTCGTGTCGACGGACCTGCCAATGATTATGACACTCCGCTCAGGAGCGACCAACAAGGCATAAGCTACGAACAAACTAACAAAGGCAAGTGTGAATTAAAAACTAGTAATACACCTAAACATGAACCTTTGGATTTAAATGTGTGTGCGCTGTATTTGCGTTCTCTGGTCAGACACTGAGTTTGTGTTAATCTCTCTGTATGTGTCTCTGCTCAGATCTGCCTGTCTGTCTGGACTACGTAGAGGAAGACAAGTCTGAGGAAAAGACCAGCCCGATAGCCAATGGGTGTGCAGCAGAGAAAACTGAACAAGCACCTGACAATAAAAACGGTAACGACTAATTTCAGTCATGGTCATTGTTATTGCCAGAGAGGATTGGCACTCTCTCATGACAAACGCTGATCAAAACAGCAGCATTTTTACATTGTTTTATCAGCATTGCATGCACTGTAACATTGCAGTAGTAAGTACACCTATTATGCTTTTTCAGAGATTACCTTTCATTTTGTGACTGTAAAAGGTCTGCAAAATTTCAAAGACCAAAGTGCAGATTAATAAAGTTATTGTCTCCTAAAGAATCGATTGTGTTGTTAACACTGTTTTCTGCCCTGTGAACTAATCAGAGCAGAGTAGACCAATCACAACAGACTGGGCCATCTGACCAATCAGAGCAGAGGCGACCAATCACAACAGACTGGGCCATCTGACCAATCAGAGCAGAGTAGACCAATCACAACAGACTGAGCCATCTGACCAATCAGAGCAGAGTAGACCAATCACAACAGACTGAGCCATCTGACCAATAAGAGCAGAGTAGACCAATCACAACAGACTGAGCCATCTGACCAATAAGAGCAGAGTAGACCAATCACAACAGACTGAGCCATCTGACCAATAAGAGCAGAGTAGACCAATCACAACAGACTGAGCCATCTGACCAATAAGAGCAGAGTAGACCAATCACAACAGACTGGGCCATCTGACCAATCACAGCAGAGTAGACCAATCACAACAGACTCGGTCATCTGACCAATCAGAGCAGAGTAGACCAATCACAACAGACTGGGTCATCTGACCAATCAGAGCAGAGTAGACCAATCACAACAGACTTGGTCATCTGACCAATAAGAGCAGAGTAGACCAATCACAACAGACTGAGCCATCTGACCAATAAGAGCAGAGTAGACCAATCACAACAGACTGGGCCATCTGACCAATAAGAGCAGAGTAGACCAATCACAACAGACTGTGCCATCTGACCAATAAGAGCAGAGTAGACCAATCACAACAGACTTGGTCATCTGACCAATAAGAGCAGAGTAGACCAATCACAACAGACTGAGCCATCTGACCAATAAGAGCAGAGTAGACCAATCACAACAGACTGGGCCATCTGACCAATAAGAGCAGAGTAGACCAATCACAACAGACTGAGCCATCTGACCAATCAGAGCAGAGGCGACCAATCACAACACACTGGGCCATCTGACCAATCACAGCAGAGTAGACCAATCACAACAGACTGGGTCATCTGACCAATCAGAGCAGAGTAGACCAATCACAACAGACTGGGCCATCTGACCAATCAGAGCAGAGGCGACCAATCACAACAGACTGGGCCATCTGACCAATCAGAGCAGAGTAGACCAATCACAACAGACTGGGCCGTCTGACCAATCAGAGCAGAGTAGACCAGTCACAACAGACTGGGCCGCCTGACCAATAAGAGCAGAGTAGACCAATCACAACAGACTGAGCCATCTGACCAATCAGAGCAGAGTAGACCAATCACAACAGACTGAGCCATCTGACCAATAAGAGCAGAGTAGACCAATCACAACAGACTGAGCCATCTGACCAATAAGAGCAGAGTAGACCAATCACAACAGACTGAGCCATCTGACCAATAAGAGCAGAGTAGACCAATCACAACAGACTGGGCCATCTGACCAATCACAGCAGAGTAGACCAATCACAACAGACTCGGTCATCTGACCAATCAGAGCAGAGTAGACCAATCACAACAGACTGGGTCATCTGACCAATCAGAGCAGAGTAGACCAATCACAACAGACTTGGTCATCTGACCAATAAGAGCAGAGTAGACCAATCACAACAGACTGAGCCATCTGACCAATAAGAGCAGAGTAGACCAATCACAACAGACTGAGCCATCTGACCAATAAGAGCAGAGTAGACCAATCACAACAGACTGGGCCATCTGACCAATAAGAGCAGAGTAGACCAATCACAACAGACTGTGCCATCTGACCAATAAGAGCAGAGTAGACCAATCACAACAGACTTGGTCATCTGACCAATAAGAGCAGAGTAGACCAATCACAACAGACTGAGCCATCTGACCAATAAGAGCAGAGTAGACCAATCACAACAGACTGGGCCATCTGACCAATAAGAGCAGAGTAGACCAATCACAACAGACTGAGCCATCTGACCAATAAGAGCAGAGTAGACCAATCACAACAGACTGAGCCATCTGACCAATAAGAGCAGAGTAGACCAATCACAACAGACTGAGCCATCTGACCAATAAGAGCAGAGTAGACCAATCACAACAGACTGGGCCATCTGACCAATCAGAGTAGAGTAGACCAATCACAACAGACTCGGTCATCTGACCAATCAGAGCAGAGTAGACCAATCACAACAGACTGGGTCATCTGACCAATCAGAGCAGAGTAGACCAATCACAACAGACTTGGTCATCTGACCAATAAGAGCAGAGTAGACCAATCACAACAGACTGAGCCATCTGACCAATAAGAGCAGAGTAGACCAATCACAACAGACTGGGCCATCTGACCAATAAGAGCAGAGTAGACCAATCACAACAGACTGTGCCATCTGACCAATAAGAGCAGAGTAGACCAATCACAACAGACTGTGCCATCTGACCAATAAGAGCAGAGTAGACCAATCACAACAGACTGAGCCATCTGACCAATAAGAGCAGAGTAGACCAATCACAACAGACTGGGCCATCTGACCAATAAGAGCAGAGTAGACCAATCACAACAGACTGGGCCATCTGACCAATAAGAGCAGAGTAGACCAATCACAACAGACTGAGCCATCTGACCAATAAGAGCAGAGTAGACCAATCACAACAGACTGAGCCATCTGACCAATAAGAGCAGAGTAGACCAATCACAACAGACTGAGCCATCTGACCAATAAGAGCAGAGTAGACCAATCACAACAGACTCGGTCATCTGACCAATCAGAGCAGAGTAGACCAATCACAACAGACTCGGTCATCTGACCAATCAGAGCAGAGTAGACCAATCACAACAGACTGGGTCATCTGACCAATCAGAGCAGAGTAGACCAATCACAACAGACTTGGTCATCTGACCAATAAGAGCAGAGTAGACCAATCACAACAGACTAAGCCATCTGACCAATCACAGCAGAGTAGACCAATCACAACAGACTCGGTCATCTGACCAATCAGAGCAGAGTAGACCAATCACAACAGACTCGGTCATCTGACCAATCAGAGCAGAGTAGACCAATCACAACAGACTCGGTCATCTGACCAATCAGAGCAGAGTAGACCAATCACAACAGACTCGGTCATCTGACCAATCAGAGCAGAGTAGACCAATCACAACAGACTGGGTCATCTGACCAATCAGAGCAGAGTAGACCAATCACAACAGACTTGGTCATCTGACCAATAAGAGCAGAGTAGACCAATCACAACAGACTAAGCCATCTGACCAATAAGAGCAGAGTAGACCAATCACAACAGACTGGGCCATCTGACCAATCAGAGCAGAGTAGACCAATCACAACAGACTTGGTCATCTGACCAATAAGAGCAGAGTAGACCAATCACAACAGACTGAGCCATCTGACCAATCAGAGCAGAGGCGACCAATCACAACAGACTAAGCCATCTGACCAATCAGAGCAGAGTAGACCAATCAGAACAGACTGAGCCATCTGACCAGTCAGAGCAGAGGAGGCTCTCAGAAAGGCGGGGGTTTGAGAGACCGAATCCTTTATTGAAGTTTTTAGACTCTTTGAGAAATGAGAAGATGTGCAGTGTATATTATGAGAAAGTGTTTTTGACCTTTGATGCATGTAAACGTATTGTAGGAGACAAAAAAAAAAAAAAAAAAACATAATAGGGGCACTTTAAGACAGAATTAAGGGAAATATCAGTTTAAATACACATATTTCAAAATCAACTCCTGATGGTTACGCCGTGTAGCATTGTCTTCATGTGGAGGGGAGGTAGTGAGTTGTTTGAGTTCATTTTATGTAATGTGATGATGTCTATTATATTAAAGACGAGCAGAACCTTCCAGAGGAGAACAGTTTCTCTTCAAACTCGAGCTCGACTACACCTATGAAGAAAGTCGAGTTTAACCTGGACCTGGATCTGATTGGAGGATCTGATTATCCTGACTTGAATGATTTGACCACAGATGATACGCCGCAAAATGAAAACAACAATAACGTCTCTAATGCTGGTCAGCACAACCAAAGAAAGTCGATTCTTACATGCATGGTGGCCAAAAGTGATGTCCGGCCATTTTGATGGTTTAATTGAACAAACATCACTTTTGGCCACTACTGTGTTATATTTAATGCTTTTTTGTGTCTCTTTTATGTTGAAAAAAGTGATTGAAAAGTCTATGCATGTGTAATTCATGTTGTAATGCATGTTGTATGTTCAACAGGGCGAGGATCAGCAGAAGAGATCTTCACTGAAATCAGTCTAGACGAGCCAAAGCAACACGGATAGACCGATTTTGGGTCCTAACCTGAATTCAAACTATATCTGCTCAAAATGCCTCGATCCGGACGTGACAGATGTCTGTGTGCAAAAGCGCCCTTTTGCCGGTCTGACTTTAATCTGCTGTTAATGAAGATTGTATACTGTACATAAAAAGATTATGCGATCATTGTTTGAAATGTATGTAAAAACAATGTTAGTATACAAATGCTGTATAAAATAATTTGTGGCTATAATAAACATTCACTGTAGTAATGTAATGCACTGCTGTGAATGTCGCTTTGGATGAAAGCGTCTGATTAATGCAATAAATGTTAATCTAAGTAAAGTTTGTCTCATATCAACCTTCTGGAAAATCAGTCAACCACTGCCCCCAATTTGCTAAAATGGTGCACTTGATGTATTTGTGGTCTTGTGCCCTATTTAGTATCCTGCCCTGAACACTGGATTTAATTTAAATAATTTTCTTAACACTGACCGGCATGTTATTTATTCTTGTATTTATTCACTGTGAAGTACTGTTCTATAAATGTCAGTAGTCTGTTGTGGATTCCCCCCTCAGTGCATGACTTGAAGTGATCTTTAGAAAATACACTCCTGAAATGAGTGACAGACAGTAGAAAGGATATCTAAAGATAGATGAGGGATTCCCCTGTCTGAAGGGACCTGCCGAACACACGTTTACATTTTACTCTCAAACTACCTAAAGTTAATTTGTCTTCTACAACAAACAGGCAACATTGTGTCTCCTTCAACAACCTCTCAGTGTGAACAGCATGAGTACAAGTGTGAGACAGCGCTTTCTGCTGGGGATAGATAGATAGATAGATAGATAGATAGATAGATAGATAGATAGATAGATAGATAGATAGATAGATAGATAGATAGATGGATGGATAGATGGAGATGGATGGATGGATGGATGGATGGATGGATGGATGGATGGACGGACGGACGGACGGACGGACGGACGGACGGACGGACGGACGGACGGACGGACGGACGGACGGACGGACGGACGGACGGACGGACGGACGGACAGATAGATAGACAGACAAACTGATATACAGATAGATAGACAGACAGACAGACAGACAGACAGATAGATAGATAGATAGATAGACAGACAGACAGACAGACAGACAGACAGACAGACAGACAGATAGATAGATAGATAGATAGATAGATAGATAGATAGATAGATAGATAGATAGATAGATAGATAGACAGACAGACAGACAGACAGACAGACAGACAGACAGACAGATAGTGGTACCTCTCTGATTTTAAAACTCTGTCTATGGCCCTGGTGACTGTACTCAACCATGTAATGTGATACTGTAATATAATATGGAATTGAAAATCATCCAGTTTTCAATTCTGTATTATATAAAAAAAGGTTTTTTTAGTAAAATCAGTAGGCATTCAAAACAGTTCAACAAAACACAGTCATGATGGATACATACTTGACAATCTCCATAATATGTATGTTAATACAATTTATAATGTATAATACAATTAAGAGAGAAGAAAAACAAATCGTTTCGATGTTTTCTAACTGCCTGAATTATTTCACTCAGTCCCTAACTGTTGCTTCGCTTCGGCGCAAAGCTGGAACTTCCCGACGCTCCCTTAGCGTGTGGCGCATGCGCAGATCGTCGCTCCGCCGCTAGTGGCCGCTGTTTGCTGAGTCCGCGCTCAGTGTTTGTCACAGCAGCTGAAGGCCGAAAACATCCGACACCATGCCTCCGTCGCGCCGCTTCTGCTCGCGTTTTAACCCAGCCAACGCGCCTCTCGTGCATGCAACAGTCTCTAGGGTTTATTAATCAACATATTCGGTCGCTTAAGTCGAGAGTCTTGTACAGTTCACTCATGGGTCTCGGTTATTGCGCCGCGTAAAGGGAGATTATGGAGTGAACGTGCGACTCGCGGCCGCTATCATAACAATAACAATAATACTGCTATGGCACTCTCTGTGATCCAGGCGTGTCGCAGTCTGGCGCTGTCCACCTGGCTCCTGTCCTTCTGCTTCGTGCATCTGCTGTGTTTGGACTTCACAGTGGCCGAGAAGGAGGAATGGTACACGGCGTTCGTCAACATCACATACGTGGATCCGGACACGGCCGAGGTCCGGACGGAGAAGACGGAGTGCGGGCGTTACGGGGAGCACTCGCTCAAGCGCGAGGCCAGGGGCGTGTTGGCGATGCCCGCCGCGCCACAGGACAGACACGCGTGCGACCCCAACAGCAGGTTCACGCCGCGTGCGCACGGCGCGTGGATCGCGCTCATCAGCAGGGGAAACTGCACGTTCAAAGATAAAATCAGACACGCCGTGGGACACAACGCGTCAGCTGTGGTCATATTCAACGTGGGATCCTCCAACCCCAATGAGACGATCACCATGCCGCATCCAGGTGAGTGCAGAAATACACCTCTAGTTAGTGATGGCTAATGTGCTTATGTGATCAATGCATAATTGCATATCTAGTTATGTTCGCTGGTGAATGCATATGTGTGATATTAAGTGCATACTATGTGTTGTGTGCTGGTAAATGCATGTCTAGTTATATATGTTTGTAAATGCGCAATAGGTTATGCATTATTGTGAATGCATGTCATGCATGTTTGATTGCGTTTTGGTAAATGTGATGATAAAGTGCATGTTCTTGTGTATGATGATCAATGCATAATTGCATATCTAGTTATGTTCGCTGGTGAATGCATATGTGTGATATTAAGTGCATACTGCGTGTTTGTGAATGCGCAATAGGTTATGCATTATAGTGAATGCATATTTATATTTGATTGCGTGATGGCTAATGCATGTGTGCTTAGGTGTGATTAAATGCATTATTGCATATCTAGCTGTGTGTGCTGATGAATACACGTGTAGTTATGTGTGATATTAAGTGCATGTGTTTTGTGTAATGATAAATGCATGTCTGGTTATGAGTGTTAACTGCACATTAAGTTATGCGTCATGGTGAATGCATGTCATGAATATTTCAGTGTGTTTTGGTAAGTGTGATGATAAAATGCATGTTCTTGTGTATGATGATAAATGCATTATTACATATCTAGTGCTGGTGAATGCATATGTGTGACATTAAGTGCATAATATGTTTTGCATTATAGTGAATGTATGTCTTATTATTTGGTAAATGTGTGGTTATACACTCACCTGTCAGGATTATTAGGAACACCATACTAATACTGTGTTTGACCCCCTTTCGCCTTCAGAACTGCCTTAATTCTACGTGGCATTGATTCAACAAGGTGCTGAAAGCATTCTTTAGAAATGTTGGCCCATATTGATAGGATAGCATCTTGCAGTTGATGGAGATTTGTGGGATGCACATCCAGGGCACGAAGCTCCCGTTCCACCACATCCCAAAGATGCTCTATTGGGTTGAGATCTGGTGACTGTGGGGGCCATTTTAGTACAGTGAACTCATTGTCATGTTCAAGAAACCAATTTGAAATGATTGGAGCTTTGTGACATGGTGCATTATCCTGCTGGAAGTAGCCATCAGAGAATGGGTACATGGTGGTCATAAAGGGATGGACATGGTCAGAAACAATGCTCAGGTAGGCCGTGGCATTTAAACGCCCAATTGGCACTAAGGGGCCTAAAGTGTGCCAAGAAAACATCCCCCACACCATTACACCACCACCAGCCTGCACAGTGGTAACAAGGCATGATGGATCCATGTTCTCATTCTGTTTACACCAAATTCTGACTCTACCATCTGAATGTCTCAACAGAAATCGAGACTCATCAGACCAGGCAACATTTTTCCAGTCTTCAACTGTTTGATTTTGGTGAGCTCGTGCAAATTGTAGCCTCTTTTTCCTATTTGTAGTGGAGATGAGTGGTACCCGGTGGGGTCTTCTGCTGTTGTAGCCCATCCGCCTCAAGGTTGTGCGTGTTGTGGCTTCACAAATGCTTTGCTGCATACCTCGGTTGTAACGAGTGGTTATTTCAGTCAAAGTTGCTCTTCTATCAGCTTGAATCAGTCGGCCCATTCTCCTCTGAGCTCTAGCATCAACAAGGCATTTTCGCCCACAGGACTGCCGGATACTGATGTTTTTCCTTTTCACACCATTCTTTGTAAACCCTAGAAATGGTTGTGCGTGAAAATCCCAGTAACTGAGCAGATTGTGAAATACTCCGAAACACCCCTAAATGCATTGAAGCAACTGCCATGTGATTGGTTGATTAGATAATTGCATTAATGAGAAATTGAACAGGTGTTCCTAATAATCCTTTAGGTGAGTGTAAGTGCATGTCTTCCAAAATGTGATGGCTAATGCTTAGGTGTGATAAGTGCATTATTGCATATGTAGTTATGTTTGCTGGTGAATGCATGTGTGTTTTGATGAATGCATGTGTGTGATAAGTACATATGTGATTTGCTTGATGATAAATGCATGTTTAGTTGTGTGTGTGCTGGTGAATGCATATCTGGTTATGTGTGTTGTAAAAGCACATTAAGGTACGCATAATGGTGAGTGCATGTCATGCATGTTTGAGTGTGTTTCGGTAAATGTGTGTGATGAATGCATAAATGCATGTCTTCCTAAATGTGATGGTGAATGCATGTGTGTTTTTAAAAAAAATGATAAATGCATATGTAGTTATGAGTGATAAATGTGTGATTTGTAGATGTGTGTGATGATGAATGGTAAATGCTGGTCAGTTTTTAGCTGTTCTGAAATGTCTGATGTAAGGCAGCTTAGGTTGGGATTATTCACCTGTTGCTTTATTTCAAGTTGTGTTTTTGTCTCTTAAAACACACCTCACATCTGGGTTTTTACCATGTGATAAGTATGCCTTTATTAAAATAGTAATGTAGTATTTTAGTAACTTTGGTTCTGTAAAGTGGTGTGTTTCGAGAGTGTTTGAACACTTGAGCTGCTGCTGGGCTCCCGACCAGGGTTTCCAGACGTCCAGCTGTGTTTGCATGTTCTCCCACATCTGGAAGTCGTGAGCGACGCCTCACACGTGATGTTCCATGCGGGCTCGACTAGAACGGTCACGTCAGCGCTCTGCTCGCTCCTCGTCTCAGAGGAAGCGTCTCTTAACAGCCCCTGTGAAGTGATGCAGACGTGTTGCATGTTGAGTTCCTCTTTGTTCTGGATCAGTACATCAGCGTTTCTCTCTCTCTTGTTCTTTTACTCGTTTGCTTTCATTCTCTCTTTGAAGTTTGCATTTCATTTGGGGGTTTGCTTGCTTTTCCCTGTGCTTTAAAATCAGAAGCGAAGACTAAAACTATTTAAAACATTTTGTTGATTGAAGTAAAGCTGGAGTAAAATATAAATATTGCATGGAAAATTTACATTGGTAACTAAGAACTAAATGCATATCTAGTATGAGTGATAATAAATTAATATTTGGTTGTGTGGTGAATGCATGCCTGGTTATATGCAATTGTATTAGTTTATGAGTGATGCTTATCTTTCATATCAGTTGTTTTGGTGCATGCATGTATTTATGTGTGCAGGTGAATGCATATGTGATTTGTTAAATGCATAGATATAAGTGATGATGAAAATATGAAACTATGTTGTGTGATGGTAAATGCACGTCTGGTTATGTGTGTTTGCAGATGCATCATGGTGAATGCGTATTTGATTGTGTTTTGACTGATGCGTGATTATAAATGCACGTCTGGCTAATGATAAGTGTTTTGATGAATTCATATCTAGTTATTATGAGTGATATTGAATGCATATAGCATGTGTGGTGAATAGGGTTGCAAAGGGGCGGAAACTTTCTGGAAGCATTCCATGGGAACTTAATCTGGGGAATTTTGGAAATATTCCCATTTGGAAACTTAACAAGAATTTATGGGAGTTAATGGGGAATTTATATAAACCGTATCAAATGCAAGCATGAATATCAACATTTTGTTTGGTCATAAGCCAAATAAAATAAATATGTTTTTGTAGCATATTGATTTTCCATTTAATTGCTTCTAATTTAGTAAATATGTAAAATAAATATGTTTTTATTGCAGCAATTGTTATGGGTTTAGTTCAGTGTCACATGATCCTTCAGAAATCATTCTAATATGATGATTTATCAATTTTGGTTAATTTATCAATTAACGGTTAGGGTTAATTATTTTTATTTTTTATTTTTTTGGAACCTGCAATACTTTTTTCAGGATTTATTGATGAATAAAAAGTTTAAAAGAACAGAATTTATTCAAAATAGCACATCCTTGCTGAATAAAAGTATTAATTTCTTTCAAAAACACTATATTGTTACACAAAACGCTTTTTTTTTTTTTTTTTTTTTTAAATAAATGCTGTTCGTTTTTAACTTATTCATCAAAGCATCCTGAAAACCGTATCACAGGTTATAAAATATTAAGCAGCGCAACTGTTTCCAACAATTGATAATAAATCACCATATTAACTCTTTCCCTGCCAAACTGTTAGACGCTAGGGGGCGCTATTACACCTCTCCTGAATGAGTACAGAATCTCCGGATCAAAACACACACGAGGAAGACGCAGTAAAACAAGCGATCGTATGTAAGCAGATGCATATGTAAAATACCGTGATCGTCATCATATAAATCAAAACTATCTAATGTTACAGAATGAAATGTTGACCCAGGACGAGCTACACGACTGTGCAGCTTTAGGGGTGTTGATGGACTCTGAATCTGATCTGGATGTAGTCTTTCACAAAAACAAAAATTTGCTCTTTTTTTTTTTTATGGAACTTACCCATATTTAAGTGTTGATTAAAAAGGAATGCATGAAGCTAGAATGGTTTTCTTCTTAGCTAGAACCTCTTTCTTTTGATATATTGCATGCTCAGATATTCCTAAAACAAAATATTCTATGGGCTATTACATTTTTGTGAAAATGGTGAAAAACCCTGGCGATTGCTGGAAATTTTTTTTTTTTAAGCGCTAAAGAGTTAAGGGTCATGTGACACTGAAGACTGGAGTAATGATGCTGAAAATCCAGCTTTGATACAGGAATAAATTACACTTTAACCTATATTAATATAGAAAAACATTATTTTAAATTGTAGTAATATTTCACAATATTATAGTTTTTTTTTTCTGTATTTTGCATCAGGTGTGCATGCAAGCCGTTAAAGGCACAATATGTACGATTATTGGATTAAAACCACTAGAGCAGTGTTATATATTTTGTTGACTTGTACTTAGATTATTCCAAATGTTTCCAAGAATGTTTAACTCCAGAGAAATAAGTGCGTTTAACCAGGACACGGACCGTGTGTCGCCTATCAATGACATCATACCCGCGTTACCCTCCATTTCTGGTTTATTTTGTAGAAACCATGGAAACACCAAAGCCGCTTTAATATCTGATTAGATAATTGCATTAATGAGGAATTGAACAGGTGTTCCTAATAATCCTTTAGGTGAGTGTATAACGTTAAGATGGCCGAACGGCGAGCAGCTAAAATAGGTTTTAGTTACACTAGCACCGATGTGAGGCTATTTTCAACTCTCATGCTGTTGTTCCAAGTAACGTTAGCTAAACTCCGTTAAAGCTATCACTGCAATGACGGACACTGACTGGGAATTCACAGTATAACTGGAAACGGGGTTGCTTGTCATTAAATAGATTATATTGAGGTGTTTTGCAACTTCAATGTAGTGATTTAATGCAACTTTAATCACTACAAGTTGATGGTGATCACTGCTGCCTTACCTTTCCGTGATCACGGCGCAGCTCCTGTTAGCAAGTGCTTTCGGTGTGAGAGCGCAACATTTTCAGTGCCTTCAGCCATCCATGTTGATTGGCCGAACTCGTGACTCCCAACAAATCAGTTGGGTGATGGGCGGGCATTAGTCTAGGTCACAGAGCGGTGCGCTCTGACAGAGGTGGCTGGATCAGAGCCAGATCGCGCGCATTTCAAAATTAAATTATTTTATTGGCAAATCGGTTTTGAATATGACCGATACCGATAACCATAAAAATGCTTAATATCGGCGCCGATAATCGGCCACGCCGATAATCGATCGACCCCTAGATGAGACGTCATGCTCGGCCAGATTCGCCTCGAACTCTTGCATCTTCGGTTCCGAAGCCGAGCGGAAAGTTCACTGGCAAGTGAAATGGGGTCTCGCGCTCTCAACGCGCCTGACCGCTCACTCTGCGTTGACGTCATTTTTGCCGCGCGCACCCTCGCGCGGATGCGTCGAATATAAACATATTTACATTTTAATTATTTGAGTGTTTTCCATGGGTGTGTTGACATTTCTGCCTTTATAACCGAGGGATTATAGTCAGAGGAAGGTTAAGTTTAAAATAAAAATGTTTGAATGGAATATTTTTTTTTCCTGGTCCTTATTTTGATATTTTAAAATATCGATATCGACCGATATGAAACACTTATATCGTGATACAGTTTTCAGCCATATCACCCAGCCCTATCCCATATATTCCCATTCTTTCCCATTGAAAGTTTCCAGTGTTGAAAATTCCCGTGTTTTGCAACCCTAGTGGTGAATGGATGTTTGGTAATTAAACCAAACTGAAACTGAAATACAAATAAATTAAACCTAAATACTAGGGTTATACACTTTCCAGAAACTTTCCAGAATTTTTTTGAATTTTTCCAGCATATTTTGGAACTTTTCTAGGTTTTTGGAAACTACAGAATTAACTTTTCTAGGATTTATAGAAACTTTGCAGCATATTTTGGAACTTTTCTAGGATTTATAGAAACTTTCCAGCATTTTTTGAACTTTTCTAGGATTATTAGAAACTGTCCAGCATTTTTGGAACTTTTCCATTATTTTTGGAATTTTTCTAGGATTTTTAGAAACTTTCCCAAATTTTTTGAACTTTTCCATGATTTTTGGGAATTTTTCCAGCATTTTTTTTTTTAACTTTTCTAGGATTTTTAGAAACTACATAATAACTACTAATACTAACTACTACATAACTACTAATAATTAAAATGTTATTAAAAACTATAATAGTATATAAATAATACTAAATTCCTAATGTTGTTTTGGCATGCCTTTTCTAGGATTTATAGAAACTTTCCAGCATTTTTGGAACTTTTCCATGATTTTTTTGAATTTTTCCAGCATATTTTGGAACTTTTCTAGGTTTTTTGGAAACTACAGAATTAACTTTTCTAGGATTTATAGAAACTTTCCAACATTTTTTGGAACTTTTCTAGGATTATTAGAAACTTTGCAGCATATTTTGGAACTTTTCCATTATTTTTTGGAACTTTTCTAGGATTTATAGAAACTTTCCAGCATTTTTGGAACTTTTCTAGGATTTTTAGAAACTTTCCAGCATTTTTTTGGAACTTTTCTAGGATTTTTGGGGGGAATTTTTTTTAGAAACTTTTGGAATGTTTCTGGAAATTTACAAAAACTTATAAAAAGAGGATGAAAAAGCACATAACAAAATTACTAAAAATGACACATTAAAATGAAAGCTACTTAATAATTAAAATGTTATTAAAAACTATAATAGTATATAAATAATACTAAATTCCTAATGTTGTTTTGGCGTCTCCTACAACAGGTTTACATGCATCCAAGGTCAGAAAACACTGCACATTGCACATTGCAGCATCAGCTCATTTCTCAAAGAGTCTGAAAACGGTTTGAAGATTCAGTCTGTCTAAACCCCGCCTCTGCTCTGATTGGTCGGACGGCCCAGTCTGTTGTGATTGGTTGAACCAAACTCTTCCAGTCTCAGCTACAGTGTTTGAGGGTCAAAGTAGACGTCATTCACCAGCAGCCAATGAGGACCGTAGACTGGCATTATGCAAATGCGTGACATTGTTTTGTAACAGGACTGTAATGACTGACGACTCGTTGCATGTTTAGTTTAAGGGTTGTTTAACGGTTTATCTCTGTTCCAGGCACGAGTGATGTGGTTGCCATCATGATCCCCGAGCCGAAGGGTCGTGAGCTGGTGCTTCTGATGGAGAGGAACATCACGGTGCACATGCACATCACCATAGGAACACGCAACCTCCAGAAATACGTCAGCCGCACCTCTGTGGTCTTCGTCTCCATCTCCTTCATCATCCTCATGATCATCTCGCTGGCCTGGCTCGTCTTTTACTACATCCAGCGCTTCAGATACGCCAACGCCAGGGACCGCAACCAGGTGCAAACAACCCCAATAAACGCACATTTATGAACTAAAGTGCAGCTGAAGTGTCATACTTTTGTGTGTGTGTGTGTGTTTGAGCGAGACCCTAAAACATGATTACAGGCCACAGGAAAACAACCGCAGCCTGAAGGCAACAGAGCCCTTCATTACAGCTTTTATGATAATAACAAGAAACAAAGAGAGACGAATGTAGAAAATAACAGACTGGAGTCAGAGGAGGAATGCATTCATTAATCCCCTTCTGTTCTCTGATTGGTCAGCGGAGGCTGGGCGACGCTGCCAAAAAAGCCATCAGCCAATTACAAGTGCGGACCATCAGGAAAGGCGATCAGGTGAATGGCAGATAAACATTGAATATCTTGATTTCTGCCGACACTGAACTCTTTATAATGTGTGTGTGTGTGTGTTTTCCTTTAGGAAACGGAGAGTGATTTTGATAACTGTGCCGTGTGTATCGAAGGCTATAAGCCAAATGATGTAGTGAGAATCTTACCCTGCAGGTACACACACACACACACACACACACACACACACCACACACACACACACACCACACACACACACACACACACACCACACACACACACACACACACACACACACACACACACACACACACACACACCTGACTGCACTGATAACACTAGTTACTACCAAGATGTAGCTAAATACACTCAAGCTGATACTTATATATTATATTAATTAATAAATTATATTATAGCATATTAAATTATATTATATTTTATTAAATTATATTATATCATATTAATTATTATATTAAATTGTATTATATTAATTACATTATAGCATATTAATTACATTATATTTATTACATTATAGCATATTAATTATATTTCATTAAATTATATTATATTATATCATATTAATTATTATATTAAATTGTATTATATTTATTACATTATAGCATATTAATTACATTTTATTAAATGATATTATATTATAGCATATTAATTATTATATTATATATTTTTTATTATATTATACTATAGCATATGTATTATATTATAGCATATATTTTATATTTATTATATTATAGCATATGAATTATATTATTATATTATAGCATATTAATTATATTATATTATAGCGAATTATATTATAGCATATTAATTATATTTTATTAAATGATATATTATAGCATATATTTTATATTATATTTATTATATTATAGCATATGAATTATTATATTACTATAGTAATGGTTTTTAGTAGCATAACTATACACTTAATTAACTATTATATTATATTATATTAATTATATTATAGCATCATTTACAACCAAAAAAACAACAGAATTATTATTTATTTTTTTTTGCTACAAAGAGAGGATGTAAAAGTTTTCCAGGTTAGATTTGATTGAAATGAAGCGATTGGCCATCGTCTGATGAGCACATGTTTCCTCTCCGTCTGTCAGGCATCTGTTTCATAAAGGCTGTGTCGACCCCTGGCTGGTGGACCACCGCACGTGTCCCATGTGTAAAATGAACATCCTCAAAGCTCTCGGCCTCACGGTTGGTGCTTTTCTCTCCTTCCTCGCTGCACTGAGGGCAGGCTAGCGTGTTAGACAAATGAGTTAAGAGAAATGAGTTTAAAGTGATAGTTTACCCAAAAGTATCATGTATTTATTCTCCTAGTTTAGTTAACTGTAATAAGCACTGAACCGCTGTATGTAGGGTACTTGTGTGGCATGGTACTGTACTTTATGAATGTAGTGTCATTGAGTTGTATCGGTGTGCAGTCGAGTGCCGAGTGTCTGAACGATCTTCCTCTGGACTACGAGCTCGCTGTGGGGGGTGTGGCTCTCAACGCCATGGTGATGAGTGATGATGTCATGGCCGGGGATGTCGACCCTGGTGTGAGGATGGTGGGTCTCCCTCAGGTCCTCCTGGACTCTGAGCCCTTGTCCCAGGACACCTTGCCAACCGAACAAAGTAAGTGTGATTTCCACAATGTCAGAGAAGTCCTCATCTTCTCTTGTGCAGGGCATTGTGGGTAATATTACTATAAAAATGCATGCACTATATATGGAAATTGGAAATAGCAAACCATCCAGACAGCCTTGAGTATTTATTATATTTCTTTGGGGTTAAACTGTGTCCTTCTCATTCGCACAATCTGTTGCCTTTGATGATGTCACAGGATTCCGCCACATTTAAATGTCACAATGTTTCTGTAAAGCTGGAAATTCCAAAGCGACTCATGAACATTCTAAGCTCTGTTAAAATGATAATCGAGCTTTCGTAAGTTAGTCAACACATCAAAACAAGTGCACTTCTGTAAAGCACAACAAAAGATTCATTTGACTTTATTACAGTACACTTTTTAGAAATCATGAAGACAAGTGGCCTTTTATTTCATTAATATTATATTATCCACAAGTACAGGTTTTTTTTGTTGTTGTTTTTTAATACACACTTAAGGTTTGCAGTCAGGGTTCGTACAGTTTGGGAAATGCTTGATTTTAACTGTTTTCAAGGTTTGAAATGTGCTCATCTCAATAAAAAAAAACTAACTTTAAAGATGTACTCATTTTGCTCCTTGTATAAATCCCCGTAAGCACACTCTTAAATGAGTTAAAAACTGTTAGATGTACACAGTTGTGAGGATATCGGATGCGTGTCAGATCCGGATCATGTGCGTCAGCTCTTAAAGTGACAGCAGCCTAATAAACGCACACTGCTATCTGCCATTAATGTGAATCAAAGAGCTAAAGACCGAGAGAGAAACACTTACTACTCTTGACTGAATTTGAAAAGTGTTTGATAACTTTATTCAATTTCTGTATATTTCCTATCTGTTAGATCAAATATTTAAAATATACTTTCTTACTGTCTTTATGTTGTTTCTATATTAAAGGTGCACTGTGTACATTTTAGCAGCATCTAGTGGTGAGGTTGCGAATTGCAACCGCTCATCCCTCCCTTTTGAAGCACATAGAGAAGCTACGGTGGCCGACACAGGACAAAGACGTTGTCGTCTGAGAGAGCAGAGAGTGGCTAGCGCTCTGTAGAGCAGTTTGTCTGTTTAGGGCCACTGAAACATGGCGGTGCAAAACAGCGACTTCACTGTAAGGGGACCCGCGGTGTGTGTAGATAGAAACGGCTCATTCCAAGGTAATAAAAACACGTTACATTATGTAAGGTATTTATACACCACTGAAAACATAGTTATGTATATTATATTGCATTTCTGTCACTGCAGCTTTAATCTGAATTTTAATTTTGAGTTTTATATACACCAATCATGCATAACATTATGACCACTGACCGGTGAAGTGAATAACACTGATGATCTCATCATCACGGCTCCTGTTAGTGGGTGGGATATATTAGGCAGCAAGTGAACATTTTGTCCTCAAAGTTGATGTGTTAGAAGCAGGAAAAATGGGCAAGCGTAAGGATTTGAGCGAGTTTGACAAGGGCCAAACCATTGACAGAGTCATGGGTGGCCAAGGCTCATTGATGCACGTGTTGTTTCGGAGGTGGACAGGGGTCAGCATGGGCACCCTGACTGGTCTGCGGCTATGCCGCCCCATACACAACAAACTGAGATGCTCTGTGTATTCTGACACCTTTCTATCAGAACCAGCATTAACTTCTTGAGCAGTCTGAGCTCCAGTAGCTCGTCTGTTTGATCGGACCACACGGGCCAGCCTTCGCTCCCCACGGGCATCAATGAGCCTTGGCCGCCCATGACCCTGTGGCCGGTTCTCCACTGTTCCTTCCTTGGAGCACTTTTGATAGATCCTGACCACTGCAGACCGGGAACACCCCACAAGAGCTGCAGTTTTGGAGATGCTCTGACCCAGACGTCTAGCCATCACAATTTGGCCCTTGTCAAACTCGCTCAAATCCTTACGCTTGCCCATTTTTCCTGCTTCTAACACATCAACTCTGAGGACAAAATGTTCACTTGCTGCCTAATATATCCCACCCACTAACAGGAGCCGTGATGAAGAGATCATCAGTGTTACTCACTTCACCTGTTATGCCTGATCTACATATAAATTATAATCAGTTTTCAGAAATGGACCATTATTGGAAATGCAAAATTGATTTTTTTCCTATTGTTGTTGGAGCAAATGGAAACAAACTTTTATTTGCATTAGTCGCATTTATATAGCAATTTATCCTACTGTAGTATACTTCTCAGCTGTTTTGCATATAATGTACGTCTGATTATTCACTTATATCTGCTCTTGAAAAGCACCGCTGCCACTGCTTGAATTTCACCCCTTAAAATCTGTACGAACCCTGTACAAGTGCACATTCAATACAATTAAGCACACTTCTTTGGGCATTTGGCACACTGTTTGCAATGTATTACAGCTTGACATGCACTTATTCTTATCTTAGCCATGCTGATGAATATCAATATGATAGTGTTTTTCCTCCACAGGTGAGCTACAGCCAATAGCCAGCGGGAGTTCAGAGGGGTCTCTCGCTTTGGGAGCGGGGCACTTGGACATTGACACGCCCTCTGACGACCCAAAGTGTTGATTTAGCCACGCCCACCGCCGGAATTGCAGACCACGGGCTTAGACGGGTCGAATGGGCTTTAATCTCAGTGGACTTTTGGCCAGTGACTCGCCGTAAACACACTGCCTGCCGAGTACATACTCCCCTGTTACGTTCATGTCCTCTTCCTTCCCTTTTCTCTGAAAAGCAGGGTTCTTTCTCGTAGACCATCGCCCCTAAGTGTACACTACAGTACGCACTTGAGCTAAAGCACTTGGCAGACGATCGGCTCTGCTCTGCTCGACAATCAGACAGTCCCTCTGTTTTTTCTTTCTACCGTGGCAGTGTTGGTTCGCTGCCCGGCTGTGATCCCAGCGCAGTTGAAGGAACACATTAAAGACTATTTTGAATCCGATAAGAAGTGGTTTATTTTTCTATAGAGAAGCATTTGATGTGCTCGAGTTCTGCAGTATTAAAAAAAAAGAAGGGTGTATCAGTGTTTAGACGCCTTCCTCTTGGAGGTTTTTTTTGGGGGGGGATTTGGCCCTCACCAAAGATGCCAGACCTGGATGGATATTGTGCGGGGGGAAAACTGTGGGACTTTCTAGGAAGTGCTCTTTGGATTGTGTGGAGCAGGACATGTGATGTTTGCTGTGCATGCCACATGCCCTGTCCACTGTTCGCCCAAAACCCTTCTGCCATTGTTTACTCACTCTTATTGTCCTGTCAGACCTCTTTATTTTTCATTTTACTTTGCTGTCAACCTCCAAAACTCACCATAAAGCTAGTTGAGATGTGCACACTATATTCAAACAGCTTTCAGACAGACGACGTGAAGGTGATTTCCGTAACTTCCTCGTTCGGTTTGACTGTATATTGTAAATAATTTTGTCCATATGAGAGCTGTTTGTTTTCACCTTAATTGCCAAGTATTTTCCATCATGCACTTTATGTACTTACAGGATTTCATTTTGAGATTGGGATTTCAGTCACAAGTTTGTATCTTCTCACACACACACACACACACACACACACACACACACTACACACACACTCTCTGTATTACACACTACACACACACTCAGTAGAGATTTGTTCCCAGTATTTTGCACGTGTTTCAGTCAGACTGTGCTTTGAATATTAATAAATTTTAATGTCAGTTTTTTTGGGGTTAAACTGTGTCCTTCTCATTCGCACAATCTGTTGCCTTTGATGATGTCACAGGATTCCGCCACATTTAAATGTCACAATGTTTCTTGTCAGTTAAAGCTGGAAATTCCAAAGCGACTCATGAACATTCTAAGCTTTATTCTAAACTCAGGAGAGTGACAGATCTTTGGATTATTGCGAAGGTGAGATGTTCTTGCTGCGTGAAGGATGTTTTGATGTGCTGGAGGTGTCTTCTGCTTCATCTGAGGGACACACACCGTAAACGTTCAGTTCGCATGTGTGAACGCAGGCAGGACAGAAAGATGTTACACAACAAACGAGCCACAGTAACAAATCATTTACAGACGAGTAATGTCACTCACCCTCGACTCCTCACCGCATGAACGGGTACGAGGAACTGAGGATGACATGCACAGTGTTTCAACACTCTTAAATGTTATTTTATTATATAAATAGTTTATTTATTCAATCACCTTTTAGTTTCGCTGCGAGCTTCAGCAAATTTGTGTCTGATCATAAAACTTGCCAGAGCATCTGCCACCTGAAAAAAACAAATGTCTTTACTGTCACTTTTGATTAATTTTATGCATCCTCGCTGAATAAAAGTATTAATTTAAGGGGGAAAAAAATATAAAAATCACACTTCTGAATAGAATAGTGCACACATGATCTATAGACTTACTTTATCCGGGATGTCCTCGTGCACGGCGTGTCCACATGGGGGCAGCACCTGCATCATGAATTTGCCTACAGAAGCCATAGAAATAGAATAGCAGACAGTATCTCTGAATTTACAGTTGCATATTACTGTTTCTGATGCATAAACATATGGTTTTGTATTTAGGTGTAAATCATGCGTGTCGAGCACAGTCGTTTGTGATGGATGATTTAAATGAGTTTCAAATGATTGCACTGTTGGAAACAGAGTTATTGATTAGGTCACACTCACCCTGCATCTGTCCAATGGTCAGGTCTCTGTCCAGTCGATCAATGCCTGAACACGGAGCACATTAAACTGACACAACTGAGCATTTGAACTTATACATGAACATAAATGATTCTCTCCAGCAATCATCAACGCATCATTTGGTTTTGACAAGATTTTTTCAATATTTTGTATTATTTAGACTTGTTTCTTATGTCTATATCATGTATTTCAGACGAGTGATTTGATTGGGTGTGCTGTTTCAGACGAGTGATTTGATTGGGTGTGCTGTTTCAGACGAGTGATTTGATTGGGTGTGCTGTTTCAGACGAGTGATTTGATTGGGTGTGCTGTTTCAGACGAGTGATTTGATTGGCCGTGCTCGTTCAGACGAGTGATTTGATTTGCCCTGCTCGTTCAGACGAGTGATTTGATTTGCCCTGCTCGTTCAGACAAATGATTTGATTCGCCCTGCTTGTTCAGACGAGTGATTTGATTGGCCGTGCTCGTTCAGACGAGTGATTTGATTTGCCCTGCTCGTTCAGACGAGTGATTTGATTGGGTGTGCTGTTTCAGACGAGTGATTTGATTGGCCGTGCTCGTTCAGACGAGTGATTTGATTGGCCGTGCTCGTTCAGACGAGTGATTTGATTGGCCGTGCTCGTTCAGACGAGTGATTTGATTTGCCCTGCTCGTTCAGACGAGTGATTTGATTGGGTGTGCTGTTTCAGACGAAAGTGATTTGATTTGCCCTGCTCGTTCAGATGAGTGATTTGATTGGGTGTGCTGTTTCAGACGAGTGATTTGATTGGCCGTGCTCATTCAGATGAGTGATTTGATTGGCCGTGCTCGTTCAGACGAGTGATTTGATTGGCCGCGGCTCGCTCAGACAAATGATTTGATTCGCCCCTGCTCGCTCAGACGAAAGTGATTTGATTGGCCGTGCTCGCTCGCTCAGACGAAAGTGATTTGATTGGCCGTGCTCGTTCAGACGAGTGATTTGATTTGCCCTGCTCGTTCAGACGAGTGATTTGATTGGGTGTGCTGTTTCAGACGAGTGATTTGATTGGCCGTGCTCGTTCAGATGAGTGATTTGATTCGCCCTGCTCGTTCAAACGAGTGATTTGATTTGCCGTGCTCGTTCAGACGAGTGATTTGATTGGTCGTGCTCGTTCAGACAAGTGATTTGATTGGCCCTGCTCGTTCAGACGAGTGATTTGATTGGCCGTGCTCGTTCAGACGAGTGATTTGATTGGCCGCGGCTCGCTCAGATGAGTGACAAGTGATTTGATTGGCCGTGCTCGCTCAGATGAGTGACGAAGTGATTTGATTGGCCGTGCTCGCTCAGATCAGACGAAAGTGATTTGATTGGCCGTGCTCGTTCAGATGAGTGACGAGTGATTTGATTGGCCGTGCTCGGTCAGACGAGTGATTTGATTGGCCGTGCTCGTTCAGATGAATGACGAGTGATTTGATTGGCCGTGCTCGTTCAGACGAGTGATTTGATTGGCCGTG
>JAGHMJ010000029.1:1730928-1733428 GCA_018749465.1 Paracanthobrama guichenoti
TCTGGCCCTTGTCAAACTCACTCAAATCCTTACGCTTGCCCATTTTTCCTGCTTCTAACACATCAAATATGAGGAAAAAATGCTTCAATGTTGAACCTGAGGAAGCATCTGCAGATATGTAACTTAGCCTGCAGTTAACTGTAAGCAGTCATTAATTATAGTAGGAAAGGCATTGCCTTCTCCCGCCTGCCACACCATGCTACTAATGTATTTTAGCTCTGTATTACTTGGTGCATGTCCAGCAGTTTATTTAACAATGTTAATCTCTAGATAAAGACGTCTTTACCAATTCAATTTAGAAAAGTAATCAAATGTAATCAGTTAAATTCCTTAAATGGTTACACTTCTTATTTCATTTTAAATAGGGTAACTTGTAATCTGTAACCGATTACGTTTCCAAAGTAGCCTTCCCAACAATGGCTTTAGACATGCAGAAATATACTAACTCTCCTCTGAAATGATGTCGGATCCAGTGTTTCTCAGAGTAATCCGTCTCGCTCACAGCGTCCCATCAGCTCAGGTGCTGCTGACAGTCATTAGAGGTTACTAGGAAACCAAAGCCCTGCCGTTATACCAGCAACAACCTTAATATGACAGATAAAGTAGATTTAATGAGATCCGAACACAGTTAAGCTGCAGAGAAGAGCTACTTTTTCAAACGCCAACATGTTTATGCACTGTAAAACCCAACAACTGTTCACATTTTCGTTAGCTTTACTAAATGTCTTAACTTGATTGTAAAAAATCTAGTACTATTCACATACTATGCCTTGTTTATCAGAAAACCCAAGTTAAGAGTGATTTTAATTTATTGGTTCAAGTGCCATTTTGTCAAGCAAAAAAAGGGTTGAGGCAATTCATAGTTTTCAGTCACGTGACTGTCGCCGAGCCTTGGAGGGCAAACCCGCCATAGAACTCAATAGAACGGCAGCACAAGCCTGTCAAATTTCCATCTCAAAACAAAAATATGTGAACAAGATGCACGTGTTGGGCACTTACGATCCATATACAGCACCTGCTGCAGTATTTCAATCACTAAAAACAGCGGGATGTTTTTAAAACACTATAGGGTGAGTTGCACTAATAAGGATTCAATTAAGCAAAGTTTAACGCTAATCTAGGATTTGTTGATCTGGGTTTTATTTTAAATCTCGTTGTTGCATCACTCAATTTTAAACAGATTAATTACGCAGTAAAACTATAGAGCTGATCAAGCAGCAGACGGAGGGTCAACGACCACAGGCTAAAGAATCTGCATTAGTGCTGTAATGTACTAAAATAGTGATATTAAAACATCAAATTCAGTTTACACCTTTTTGTTGATGCATACTATGTACAGGCGAGTAGATGAGCCAAGAATATGCACGCAGTGCGTTTTCTTTATAATGGGTTGCGATGGAGAAAACGCCTAACGAGAAACCTTGTGTTGCATTAATATTCTGTGTTCATCTGCTTTCCCGTACAATATGCAACATCAATAAGGTGTATATTGAATTAGGTCTTTTAATATCACTGACTTACTACGTTAAAACTAACTACAAACCTGGTAAAAATGACTGGTGGCCAATGGAGGAAAACTATGAATTGACCGTTTGCAAAGACCCTTTTAGTTACTGTTGCTATGTCCGACAAGCCATGACGCTCTCACACATGTTCTCACGTAGAGAAATACATCACGGAGCAAACTGGACACTGACAACACACAGACAGACAAGTCTCAACTTTAAAATTCTGCCATTTCTTTAAAGAAATTTAAACAAATATAGTTTTGTGGCTCTTTAATGTGTCGTGAAGTCACCATTATGGTGATCAGTGTTCCCTTTGTCTGGGCTCTTGAACTTCATTTATGTTACTGTAATTCTCTTCTTATTGATGCAGCGATGCAACAATAATACAGTTATTTGGTTTCAAAGGAAGGGAAGTAAAAAAGGTTGCTTTCTTTTAAAAGGTGATCTAACTAAATCATTAACTAGCCTATTTTTCATGTTGAAAAAATTTAAGAGGAGATGAGAATCAGCACCTCCAAATCCGAGGCCATGGTTCTCAGTCGGAAAAGGGTGGCTTGCCCACTTCAGGTTGGTGGAGAGATTTTGCCTCAGGTGGAGGAGTTCAGGTATCTTGGGGTCTTGTTCACAAGTGAGGGGAAGGATGGAGCAGGAGATTGACAGGCGGATCGGTGCAGCTTCTGCAGTAATGCGGTCGATGTACAGGTCTGTCGTGGTGAAGAAGGAGCTGAGCTGTAAGGCGAAGATCTCGATTTACCGGTCAATCTACGTTCCTACTCTCACCTATGGTCCTGAGCTGTGGGTCATGACCGAAAGGACAAGATCCCGGATACAGGCGGCTGTAATGAGCTTTCTCCGCAGGGTGGCTGGGCGCTCCCTTAGAGATAGGGTGAGAAGCTCAGTTACTCGGGAGGAGCTCAGAGTAGAGCCGTTGCTCCTCCACATCAAGAGGAGCCAGTTGAGGTGGACGCCTTCCCGGGGGGGTGTTCCGGGCA
>JAGHMJ010000029.1:1743428-1753428 GCA_018749465.1 Paracanthobrama guichenoti
GGTTACTGCATGGCAATGCTCTTAAAACCATTCATTATGCTTGTTTATCTTTTTTCAGACATTTAATTTAGATATTTCACCCAAAATAATCAAACTATTTGAAAATCTGAAGACATGGTAAATGGTTTGTTGAGTAACCCGTAAGATCAAACGCACTAAGGGTTTGAAAATCCACCAAACAGCATCAAGTATATTTTACTTGAAAGATTACAGTTTTATCTTGGTGTGTACAGGTTTATTATGAGGGATGCACAATATCCGATATGCCGATATTTTTCAGCTCATTTTGGCCGATATACATTTATTTTTTAACACCATTTGACATTGGTTTGGCATGACATCCGTTGATGCTGTCTTTAGCTTCAAATAAAAAATTCTACAATTATTTTAGAGCTCCTTGGATTATTTTTCATCCATTTCATCCATTTTTATTACAGATCAATAAACTGTATATAAAGGTATTTGATTTACAAGTGTCATGCTTGTGATTTATGACATCATTACTGATTTATTTATTCAGAAAAAGTAACTTAAATTTATTTGTGTATTCTACTATTAATTTTAATACTGTACTCACCTAAAGGATTATTAGGAACACCATACTAATACTGTGTTTGACCCCCTTTCGCCTTCAGAACTGCCTTAATTCTACGTGGCATTGATTCAACAAGGTGCTGAAAGCATTCTTTAGAAATGTTGGCCCATATTGATAGGATAGCATCTTGCAGTTGATGGAGATTTGTGGGATGCACATCCAGGGCACGAAGCTCCCGTTCCACCACATCCCAAAGATGCTCTATTGGGTTGAGATCTGGTGACTGTGGGGGCCATTTTAGTACAGTGAACTCATTGTCATGTTCAAGAAACCAATTTGAAATGATTCAAGCTTTGTGACATGGTGCATTATCCTGCTGGAAGTAGCCATCAGAGAATGGGTACATGGTGGTCATAAAGGGATGGACATGGTCAGAAACAATGCTCAGGTAGGCCGTGGCATTTAAACGCCCAATTGGCACTAAGGGGCCTAAAGTGTGCCAAGAAAACATCCCCCACATCATTACACCACCACCACCAGCCTGCACAGTGGTAACAAGGCATGATGGATCCATGTTCTCATTCTGTTTACACCAAATTCTGACTCTACCATCTGAATGTCTCAACAGAAATCGAGACTCATCAGACCAGGCAACATTTTTCCAGTCTTCAACTGTTTGATTTTGGTGAGCTCGTGCAAATTGTAGCCTCTTTTTCCTATTTGTAGTGGAGATGAGTGGTACCCGGTGGGGTCTTCTGCTGTTGTAGCCCATCCGCCTCAAGGTTGTGCGTGTTGTGGCTTCACAAATGCTTTGCTGCATACCTCGGTTGTAACGAGTGGTTATTTCAGTCAAAGTTGCTCTTCTATCAGCTTGAATCAGTCGGCCCATTCTCCTCTGACCTCTAGCATCAACAAGGCATTTTCGCCCACAGGACTGCCGCATACTGGATGTTTTTCCCTTTTCACACCATTCTTTGTAAACCCTAGAAATGGTTGTGCGTGAAAATCCCAGTAACTGAGCAGATTGTGAAATACTCAGACCGGCCTGTCTGGCACCAACAACCATGCCACGCTCAAAATTGCTTAAATCACCTTTCTTTCCCATTCTGACATTCAGTTTGGAGTTCAGGAGATTGTCTTGACCAGGACCACACCCCTAAATGCATTGAAGCAACTGCCATGTGATTCGTTGATTAGATAATTGCATTAATGAGAAATTGAACAGGCGTTCCTAATAATCCTTTAGGTGAGTCTAAACACTCTAGAGGGCGGGCACTAGGACCTGCAGGAGCTGCCGCATGCTCTAGAGAAGGGGAGACACGATTGGGCTTGTTTTGGGCTAGTTTTGTTGTGAAAGCCTGGCAACTCTGCTGTTGACGGTCACGTCCTTCTGTACACGCACTCACAAATTCAAGGCAGCATTTGAAAACACTGTACATGCAATGTATCTTCAAGAATGACCACACTGCTGTCATGCTCTTATCTCTATAGCATTCCTTGCACATATTGCAGGCGCATAACACGTTATCATATCGGCAAGGCATATCGGCATAATTTTTCATACCGATTTTTATATTTTAAGCGTTTATTGGCCAATTCCGATATCATGCCGATAATATTGTGCATCCCTATTTATTATTTTATCAAAAATGATTTTATAATCAGAGTGTTGTCTTGACAGATATGTCATACCCACAACTAAAACATCACTGAATCAGAGCTCCCATCTGGATATTCATTTGGATTTGTTTCATGGAAAACCGACCTGCTTTCCTTCATCCGTCCAAAAACGATGAGCCCAAGGCATGCTGGGATTCTGAGCCCAAGCCCTCAGAACAGCGCAGAAAGGGAACCATCTCTCCTGGAACCAGGACAAGACTTGGAGAGAATCATGGGATTGAAGCAGAAACTAAAGAGCAAGAGGAGAAATCCAACTCCAGGGAATCTGCTGGCCATGTAAAAACACTAAAACACACAGCATTAGCTACCAATCCAGCCGCTGAACCCCTCCCTGCGTCCACAGCTGCATCGAGAATACCCACCATGCACTCAGCTACGACCAAGCAGGTCACTACGAGAGCAGTCAACACAACTGCTTTGACTAAAATAGCATCAAATCAACCAACCAAAGCAACTGCATCTGGAGTGGAGGTCTTAAGTTTATCTAGTCAGCCTCAACCCAGTGGGCCAAAACTGAGATCCCCAAATGCAAGCCATGAGAAGTTCCAAGCGAGTGCGAAAACATTTCCCAAAAACATCCAAAAGACAGCTTCAACATCTCATATTATGGGCTCCACAGACTCCTCACAAAAGATGCTTCACAAAACCGCTTCTGCTTCCCAGATTTCCTCTACCGACTCTCCTAAGAGTCTCAACCGTGCATCTTTCTCACACATTCCTCGAGCCACTTCCAGCCCCAAATTTAAACTATCCCACCCTGCATCTCTCAAACTGGACAAAACCGAGCGAAATAGAAGAGTTACAGGCAAAGAGGGGCCGGCATCGACTTCTCCGAAAGATAAAATGATTGACATGTTGGTGGAGAGCAAACTGCAGCTGGGGGCGAAAGCAGCAGGAGAGAGTCCTACGGGATGCAAGGAGAAAGAGATAAAGAGCGGGATTGAGAGAGAGGGAGAAGTGCTAGCAGATGAAAGAGAGGACACTGTCCTTCAGGGAAGAGACCTCACTGTGATGAGCTCAATAGGGTGCAAACAAACCTCCTCTCTGTCATCGAAACAAGCAGCTGAACAGCTGAAAGAGCCAGAAGACAAGACTGACGTATATGTCACGACCCAAGAGAGACAAGCAGGGAACAGTCAGAGACGGACGGAAAAGGAGGAAGCAAAGAGTGAGGAGAGGAGACAGACAGGAGAGAGAAAGGGTGAAGCTGAGATTAAGAAGGACAAAATGGCGACTGAAGTCAAGAAGGATACAGTGATGAACGAAAAGAATAAGACGCCAAAATCCAAGCAACTGAACGATGCAGAGACAAAGACAATTAAAGGTTTCCCAGTGACCGAAACAAAGGACGCAGCACTGCAGGCGGATCTGCACCCGGTGTACGTTGACGTCGAGGTCCAGGCAGTCATGGAGGTCTGCAGCAGATCCACAGACATGAGTCCAGTCCATGGCTCTCAACTGCATCAATTGAACCCTGAGATTGACCTCAACCCTAAAGTGGGCCTACACAATGACCTCAACCCCGATAGCAGCCCGGATTCAGATTGGTTGCCAACTGTAGCCTTACCAGACCTCAGACCAATGGGAGCCAAGCCTAGATTTCTAGGTCCACCCCCTTACAAGTCCCCCAATAGCCAGAAACCTCTTCAACACGTGTGTCAAATAGAGATTGAACTTCGTAGCCAGTCACCGCAGACTCTTGATTCGAAAGTCACCATCAGCGAATTTGACACAACTTGTCAACTCAAGGTGCAGAACAAGACCTCCGAGGACTCCTTTACGCCGCTCAACTCTGGCAAAAAAGGAGAAACGGACGGAGAAAAGGAGGAGAGTGGTGCACCTCAGCAGATCATCTGGGATGAGCAGGGAATGACGTGGGAAGTGTATGGAGCATCGCTGGATATGGAGTCACTGGGATTTGCCATTCAGAACCACCTGCAGTGTAAGATCCGTGAACACGAGCGGCGTATCGGCACACTCCGGAAGTCCATATGCCTCTCCGAACAATCGCCTATAAAGGGTAGGACAGGAAAGAAGAGAAGGAATGTCTTCAGATCACTGTTCCCTGGATCTAATTGCTGCTTGAAACCACAACCCAAAGAGGAACTGCCAAAGTGACCCATTTTTCGGTAACACTTATTTCCACTTTAGACAGTCTTTGCAACTTTGCAACCTCATGTCAACTAACTCTCATTAGAGTATTAGTAGACTGTTTGCTTAATATCTAACACTTTATTTTGATGCTCCCCAACAGACATTCTACTGACTATAAGTAACTTTGCAACTACATTCTACTAACCCGAACCCTAAACTTACAGTGTACTAGTACTCTGAGAGTTAGTTGACATGCAGTTACTTATAGTTAGCAGAGTGTGTAAAGTGGTTTACCAAAATAAAGTGTAACCATTTATATGTAAATGTATTTTATAGATGGTGGCTAGACTGGAAAATCTAACAATATGTAGACTTTCTTCACAAACTGGAAGTTCTTGAAATGACTTATTGTCAATGGTCGAGTCCCAAATGGCAAACTTCATGTAAGCTTGCAGTCTCATGGCCTATGCATTATCTTGACTATGAGGTGCCAGAGACGGTAGAGTGTCCCATTTTTAATTTTATGATTCAGTTCGTAAGCGACACTTTTTTTCGCACTAATGCAGGCTGTTTTTTTGGTTCTGGTTCTTTTGGTTCTTAAAGTGAACATTTACTCACCCTCATGCTGTTCTAAACCTTGCATGACTTTCTTTATTCTATGGAACACAAAAGAAGATATTTTGGAACAAAACAGCACTGAGACATTTGTGTTCCACAGAAGAATGAATCTTGTATAGTTTTGGATGGATACGAGTGTGATTTTTCATTTCGGGGTCAATTATTCCTTTAAGACTCATTCTCTACCCCAGCAAACGCCATCTTCTAGTTGTTGTTTTTTGGATCAGTGTGTTCACACAGTTTGTGTTTGTTGTGGCAGAATGAAAATTGCAATTGTGAGCCAACATCCAACATTAGAATATTTGAAATGTAGGTATTTGTTGAAGGGTTGTGAACTATCCTTTAGACCGAGTTGAGTTCACGTAAACATTAATCTACAAGTGAATTGTTCACTATTATGTAACTTTATTGAAATTTTCTTGTGTCTACTGTCTTCACAGTATTAACTAAATGTCAAATATTCAGTAAAACTGAATGTCACTATATTTAGCTAGTTTTTTTTTTTTAATCACTTTTCTTTGGTCTTTTTTATAGAAAACTCTACTTTGTAGATTTAATCTGTCAGAGTTTTGAAAACATGACACAATGTTTTTAGGAAGGCTTTCTCTGAACAGTTAATGACTGTCTAAATGAGAGAACTGATCGTGTTTAGTCACTGTGGTCACTTTGTACTCATATATGAAGCACTTCAAGCACTGGTAGTTGTAGTTAAAGGGTTAGTTCACCCAAAATTGAAAATTCTGTCATTAATTAATCACCCACTTTGGTTCATCTCCAAAACACAAATGAAGATCTTTTTAATAAAATCTAAGAGATTTCTGTCCCACCATTGATAGCTACGCAACTAACACATTGACTCTAACAAGTTCATAAAGAGATCATAAAACTAATCCATATGAATTGAGAGGTTTAGTCCAAATTTTCTAAAGAGACTTGACCACTTTATATGATGAACAGATTGAATTTAGACTTTTATTCACATATAAACATTCATCAACTCACACATCAGTCGTGACAAACAAAAGCTAAAGCATGTTCGCTTGACGTGCAAGAACCAATGAGGTTCATTCTCATGTTACGCAGCACGTTTGAGCTTCAGCAGGAACCAATGAGGTTCATTCTCGTGTTACGCAGCACGTTTGAGCTTCGGCGAGAACCAATGAGGTTCATTCTGGTGTTACGCAGCACGTTTGAGCTTCAGCGAGAACCAATGAGGTTCATTCTGGTGTTACGCAACACTTTTGAGCTTCAGCGAGAACCAATGAGGTTCATTCTGGTGTTACACAGCACGTTTGAGCTTCAGCGAGAACCAATGAGGTTCATTCTGCGTGTTCGAGCGTTTGAGCTTCAGCGAGAACCAATGAGGTTCATTCTGGTGTTACGCAGCACGTTTGAGCTTCAGCGAGAACCAATGAGGTTCATTCTGGTGTTACGCAGCACGTTTGAGCATCAGCGAGAACCAATGAGGTTCATTCTGGTGTTACGCAGCACGTTTGAGCTTCGGCAGGAACCAATGAGGTTCATTCTGGTGTTACGCAGCACGTTTGAGCTTCAGCGAGAACCAATGAGGTTCATTCTGGTGTTACGCAGCACATTTGAGCTTCAGCGAGAACCAATGAGGTTCATTCTGGTGTTACGCAGCACGTTTGAGCTTCGGCAGGAACCAATGAGGTTCATTCTGGTGTTACGCGCAGCACGTTTGAGCTTGAGGCAGGAACCAATGAGGCTAATTCCAATGAGCACGTTGAGCTTCGGCAGGAACCAATGAGGTTCATTCTCGTGTTACGCAGCACGTTTGAGCTTCTGTTTATGTTGTTTATATGTAAATAAAAGCCTAAATTAAATGTGTTCATCAAAGAAAGCGATCATGTCTCTTCAGAAAATATGGACTAAACCACTCAATTCATATGGATTAGTTTTATGATCTCTTTATGAACTTGAAGCGTCAAAGTGGTAGTTGCATAGCTGTCAATGGAGGGACAGAAATCTCTAAGATTTCATCAAAAAGATCTTCATTTGTGTTTCAAAGATGGCAGAATTTTAATTTTTGGGTGAACTAACCCTTTAATGCTTGTAGATGTTAATCTCAAAGAAAAAGAATGACTTTCAGTTGCTTTATCACGGTAAATAGCCCTACAGATACATGGGCTAATAATCGCTATAGAGCACTTTAATCAAATAAAATAATGTTTGTGATGTTATACGTGATGTGATCTGTGTCTGATGTTAAAGCCTCAAATCTTGCACAAACAAATTGTTAAAACTCCTTGTATATGAGCCTGGTTCTTGTTTTCTGAGCACTGTGATTGGTGTGTGATTTCATGTTATTTTTACCAAGGTACCAGGACTTGACTGAATGAGGTCTTTGTGTTTCCGTCAGAGCTCTAAGTGAAGTCTACTGAATATTTTATCTTTTCTGTTCAAGGGAGCAAGACGTAGCTATTGACTTAAATTGAGTTATCTTTGTTCTAAATGATGCCTGAATTTAGTCCAGCTTTAAATATTTCAGTCGGGCTGGTGGTGTGGTGTTGATATTGTATCTGCAGCACTCAGAGTGAATCAAACACACGGGTTTATAAGCACATACATCTACCGAGTCCTGTGTTCGGTCGACAATATGGACCCTACGGGGCATCTGCCCTACTTACTTCAGAGAAGAGAACTGTGCAGTAAATGGTGTGATAGCCCTCTTTCAAACTTCTGTTTTGCTCCGATGTTCCTCAAACATTCCGGTTAAAAACCTCAAACACTATTAAGTATAGTATATTAAACTTATGCAATTGAGCACAAGCAATATAACACAAACTCCATTCAGACTTTGATTTGTAGAATTTCTGTTTAAAGGCACAATATGTATGATTTTTGGATTAAAATGTCCAAAAACCACTGGAACAGTCTTATATACACTCACCTAAAGGATTATTAGGAACACCTGTTCAATTTCTCATTAATACAATTATCTAATCAACCAATCACATGGCAGTTGCTTCAATGCATTTAGGGGTGTGGTCCTGGTCAAGACAATCTCCTGAACTCCAAACTGAATGTCAGAATGAGAAAGAAAGGTGATTTAAGCAATTTTGAGCGTGGCATGGTTGTTGGTGCCAGACGGGCCGGTCTGAGTATTTCACAATCTGCTCAGTTACTGGGATTTTCATGCACAACCATTTCTAGGGTTTACAAAGAATGGTGTGAAAAGGGAAAAACATCCAGTATGCAGCAGTCCTGTGGGCAAAAATGCCTTGTTGATGCTAGAGGTCAGAGGAGAATGGGCCGACTGATTCAAGCTGATAGAAGAGCAACTTTGACTGAAATAACCACTCGTTACAACCGAGGTATGCAGCAAAGCATTTGTGAAGCCACAACACGCACAACCTTGAAGCGGATGGGCTACAACAGCAGAAGACCCCACCGGTACCACTCATCTCCACTACAAATAGGAAAAAGAGGCTACAATTTGTACAAGCTCACCAAAATTGGACAGTTGAAGACTGGAAAAATGTTGCCTGGTCTGATGAGTCTCAATTTCTGTTGAGACATTCAGATGGTAGAGTCAGAATTTGGTGTAAACAGAATGAGAACATGGATCCATCATGCCTTGTTACCACTGTGCAGGCTGGTGGTGGTGGTGTAATGATGTGGGGGATGTTTTCTTGGCACACTTTAGGCCCCTTAGTGCCAATTGGGCATTGTTTAAATGCCACGGCCTACCTGAGCATTGTTTCTGACCATGTCCATCCCTTTATGACCACCATGTACCCATTCTCTGATGGCTACTTCCAGCAGGATAATGCACCATGTCACAAAGCTTGAATCATTTCAAATTGGTTTCTTGAACATGACAATGAGTTCACTGTACTAAAATGGCCCCCACAGTCACCAGATCTCAACCCAATAGAGCATCTTTGGGATGTGGTGGAACGGGAGCTTCGTGCCCTGGATGTGCATCCCACAAATCTCCATCAACTGCAAGATGCTATCCTATCAATATGGGCCAGCATTTCTAAAGAATGCTTTCAGCACCTTGTTGAATCAATGCCACGTAGAATTAAGGCAGTTCTGAAGGCGAAAGGGGGTCAAACACAGTATTAGTATGGTGTTCCTAATAATCCTGACAGGTGAGTGTATTTTGTTGACTTGTGTACTTACATTATTCCAAATGTTTCCAAGAATGTTTAACTCCAGAGAAATAAGTGAGTTTAACCAGGACACGGACCGTGTGTCGCCTATCAATGACATCATACCCGCGTTACCCTCCATTTCTGGTTTTATTTTATAGAAACCATGGAAACACCAAAGCCGCTTTTAATATCTGATGTGTTTTACTAGACAGATGAGCAACTGTCTGGATCATTGATGGACAGAAACTAATCATTGTTCTCCAGCTCAACACAGTTAGTCTTATGGTTTAAATCTGGTGTTGTTGATTTACCGCACAGAGTACCATGTTTTACCATGCCTAATATGATAGTATGCCTCATAGTAGCATTATAACATCACTTTAAACACACTCAGATGTGTATGATATGATAGCTGGATAACATCACCGTTTTCACCAGAGCGGCTGTACAGCCGAATCAAATTGTGTTGCATTATTTTCCTGTTAACACTGTGAAGCTGCTTTGAAACAATTGGACTGCGCTGCGTTCCCCTGCACATACGCACGAGCGCTCGTCTGGGAGAATAAAAGCTCTGTGAAATCCAGGCGTCATCAAGCTACACCTTTGTTTTGAATGATCGACCTCTAGCGGTGAAAAATTACATATTGTGCCTGTAAGGCGTGTATTTCTAATTTTTTTTTTTTTTTCAGAAATGTAAGTTTTAAAAATCTCCCAGTGACTTAGATTGACTGATAGAATATTCAACACTCAAAATCAAATTATTATTACTTTACTATAACTGTTCTTTCTTGCATATGCACATTTAACCATTCATTGTGTTTTTATGGAATGGAATACTAGTCTAAAACTGACTGCAGTGTGCAGTATGATTGGCGTATTATGCACAGTATACGGACCTAAACATAAATCTTAACAGTATGTATTTGCTACCTTGCAAGTGCTGCTGGTTCCT
>JAGHMJ010000029.1:1758428-1768428 GCA_018749465.1 Paracanthobrama guichenoti
TTTTAAATGGGAAAAATATCGAAAGTCTTGCTAGATGCTAACGGTCTAATCAGATTCAATGATCTATGCTAAGCTATGCTAAAAGTGCTACCGCCAGACCCGGAGATCGGCTGAATGGATTGGAAAACGGTTCCAACTGTTTAACTCTAGGGAAGTTGGAAAATGAGTTGGGAAAAAGTGGAGTGTTCCTTCAAATATAATTAATGCAACGTATATATTATTGGCAGTTTTAGAGTATTATTTCATTAAAACAATAATTTCATATTTCCATATTAATTTAAAAAAAACCCACTTAAAGGTATAGTTCACCCAAAAATGAAAATTCTGACATAATTTACTCACCCTCATGTAGCCTAATGGTGCGTTCACACCAGACACGAATGAAGCGATAAGGGCAAGTGATTTACATGTTAAGTCAATGCAAAGACGCGAATAGACATTCTGCGGCGTGAATGACGCAAATTGAGCGTTTGACGCGCAAATCGCACAAGTTGAAAAATCTGAACTTTGGCGGATATTCACGCCACGTTAACCAATCAGGAGCTTCACGCTATACATTAGCGTGATCTCAGGGTGATCGGGACACTTTCTGCCATTGAGATGACTTGGAGAAAAGTGTCCCAATCACCCTGAATTCACCCTATTGAGACTACAAGCTAGTTAAAGCCGGCAAATTGAGCTTATTCGCCGTATTTTAAAACAACCCATGTCAGCCATTTCACAACGAGACGAGCCGCCTGGCAGAAGCCCCTCCCATGACACGCATTCGCATCTGTTGTGAAGTGAATGTCGTGCGAATGAAGCGAACTCAAAATAGCAGATAGCGCAATTTATTTGCTTCATTTGTGTCTGGTGTGAACACAGCATAAAATTTAAATAAATTCTATGTTGAATAAATATAATATTTCTTCCTAAAAGCTACTTATTGTAATGTCTGTTATTTGATGCTTTTCTCATTTAACACAATAACGACTTTAATTGATCTTTTGATGTATCAGCTAAATTTGATGTGCAATTAATTAGAATAATTAATTACAACATCATTATAATTCATTAGATTAAACATTTTAATCATAATTTAATCAAGTTCATGACCTTAAATGAGAAACAGTCACAAAATATCAAGAAAAACATAGCCAGTATTTCCGTCAAATTGACCCGAACATAAAAACACACTGTTGTGAATGAAATATTGAAGTTTTTGTGTTTTGTAGGGATTGTTTGGAGGTGGAAACAGATTTACAGGCGGTTTTGTCTAAAGCGTTCCTGCAGGTGGACGCGGCGTTGGCTGCGGAGCTGCAGATATACGGCAATGGTATGAAATTATAATAAATTATCATTTTCATTTATGCATTTGGCAGATGCTTGCATTCATTTCAAGGTACGCATATTTTAATCAGTTCATGCATTGAACTTTGGATTTCATACATGCACTACAAATCACCAACACAGCCACTTTAATAACCATCATATCCTGTAAACGTTATTAAAAGTGTTTGTGTGGTCCACCTCAGCCTCCCTCATGATGGTGGGCACGACGGCGACGGTGGCGCTGTTGAGAGACGGGATCGAGCTGGTCGTCGGCAGCGTCGGCGACAGTCGAGCTCTGCTGTGCAGGAAGGGCAAAGCACGCAAACTCACAGATGACCACACGCCAGAGAGGAAAGATGAGAAACACAGGTACACACACACACACACGAGCGCTCCAGGAATAACATGTTCTGCTATGTGTAGTGATACCAGATCTCTCTGCGTGCTTATCAGGCCTGCGTGCTATTAATAAAAGCGAAGATCCGGCAACTCAAAATACGAACCGTGCATGCAGTGTTACACAAGCGTTCGTTTGGTTATGTGGAATGTTTTGCAGAACAAATTCTGTGTATCACTTGGATAAAATCGATCAGGCATAACATTATGACCAGGTGAAGTGAATAACACTGATGATCTCTTCCTCACGGCTCCTGTTAGTGGGTGGGATATATTAGGGAGCAAGTGAACATTTTGTCCTCAAAGTTGATGTGTTAGAAGCAGGAAAAATGGGCAAGCATAAGGATTTGAGCGAGTTTGACAAGGGCCAAATTGTGATGGCTAGACGACTGGGTCAGAGCATCTCCAGAACTGCAGCTCTTGTGGGGTGTTCCCGGTCTGCAGTGGTCAGGATCTATCAAAAGTGCTCCAAGGAAGGAACAGTGGTGAACCGGCCACAGGGTCATGGGCGGCCAAGGCTCATTGATGCACGTGGGGAGCGAAGGCTGGCCCGTGTGGTCCGATCAAACAGACGAGCTACTGGAGCTCAAACTGCTCAAGAAGTTCATGCTGGTTCTGATAGAAAGGTGTCAGAATACACAGAGCATCTCAGTTTGTTGCGTATGGGGCGGCATAGCCGCTGACCAGTCAGGGTGCCCATGCTGACCCCTGTCCACCGCCGAAAGCACCAACTAAGTAATGATGCTGAAAATTCAGCTTTGACTGCAGGAATGCATTTCATTTAAAAATATATAACAGCTCTTTTAAATAATAATTGTAATAGTACGTTGTGTTTGTTTGTGTGTAGAGTCCGTCAGAGTGGCGGGTTCGTGGCCTGGAATAGCGTCGGTCAGGCTAACGTTAACGGCCGGTTGGCAATGACCCGCAGCATCGGAGACTCCGACCTGAAGAAGAGCGGAGTGATTGCAGAACCAGAGACCACTCGAACACTAGTATGCACTTTCACAATACTTTATAGTCACTGATGAATCAGTGTCACAGTGTCACTGTTATAGTCACTATGATCAATTTAAAATAAAAGTCTGGCTTTTAAAATCTGTACTATAATTGTATAATTATTCTCTCATGTCTGTAGTTGCAGCACGCGCACGACTCTTTCCTGGTACTCACCACCGACGGCATCAACTTCATCATGACCAACCAGGAGATCTGTGACATCATCAACCAGTGCCACGACCCCACCGAGGCGGCAAACGTCATTGCTGAGCAGGTGCAGAATGAGCGATGAAATCTTACAGTCTGTGAATGGAAAATTGTTATTCTGACCATCATTTGAACTTTGTTGCACAGTGATTCCTCTTCTTAAAGTGTGAGTTTGTGTTGTCCAGGCGCTGCAGTACGGCTCGGAGGACAACAGCACGCTCATTGTCGTCCCGTTCGGAGCCTGGGGAAAGCATCAGAACGCCGAATACACGTACGACATGAGCCGAAACTTTGCCTCCATCGGCCGCTGGTCTTAACGGCTCATCTCGGCACGAGGAGAAACGATCCCACTCAACAGCTACACCACCAGTTTCCTGATAGTAAACACAAGTCCAAACGTCTGGAGTGAATGAAGCGGGGAGAAAGCTTCTGCTCTGATGGTTTTATGTCTTGACAGCCACTTTACATCCAAAAAGTATGGAAGCCTGTTTTCGTCACGAAATAAAAAAGGTAATTAATAGTTTATATCTCACAATTCTGACATTTTCCCCACAATTCGGGTTTTCTGTCTCACAATACTAAAAGAAAAATGTCAGAATTGCGATAAAAAAGTCAGAATTGGGAGTTTGAGTTTATGCGAGTTGTGAGATATGAACTAATAATTGCGAGAAAACATCCGAATTTAGAGATATAAACTCATAACTGCGAAAAACGTCCGAATTGTGAGATATAAACTCGTAATTGCGAGAAAAAGACAGTAATTGTGGCGGATTAGTTGGTTTAATATTTATTAGGGATCACTCGTGCTGTTAAATAATTATTCAGTCGCTCATGCATGAATCAGTGGAATGAATCATTTCAGAATTATTATAGGAATTATTCCTGAATTGTTATGCTTAATTCAGTGTGTGAACAGAAATGAGTTCTGCTTGTGTTTGGTGAACAGAGGTGGAGCCCTGTCAAACAGATCACTGATTATATCACATCCGGTACTTTTCCTTCCAATAAAATCTTTGTTTTGAATATTTCTGGAACACTCTGACAAATGTTTTATTTATATATACTTGTTATTTATTGGCTGAAACTGTATATAATATTTAGTATTGAATATGAAAGTGCCTCGTCAGTGGAATACACCAAGCCGTACCCACGCAGGTGACGTTACCTGTTTACTGAGTACAGTCTGCAGTCATTCGGTTACGTCTGAAATGATCATGTCATGACACCCCCTTCAAAAAAAAAGATATATAAAAATATTGGTAATACAATAAGCTCTTATTTGTGAACATTAGTTAATGCATTAACTAACATGAATACTATAATTTTTTACAGTGTTTATTAACCAATGTTAACAAATTAAACCTTTTTGTAAAATGTTACCGTAATATTAATATACACTCACCTAAAGGATTATTAGGAACACCATACTAATACTGTGTTTGACCCCCTTTCTCCTTCAGAACTGCCTTAATTCTACGTGGCATTGATTCAACAAGGTGCTGAAAGCATTCTTTAGAAATGTTGGCCCATATTGATAGGATAGCATCTTGCAGTTGATGGAGATTTGTGGGATGCACATCCAGGGCACGAAGCTCCCGTTCCACCACATCCCAAAGATGCTCTATTGGGTTGAGATCTGGTGACTGTGGGGGCCATTTTAGTACAGTGAACTCATTGTCATGTTCAAGAAACCAATTTGAAATGATTGGAGCTTTGTGACATGATGCATTATCCTGCTGGAAGTAGCCATCAGAGAATGGGTACATGGTGGTCATAAAGGGATGGACATGGTCAGAAACAATGCTCAGGTAGGCCGTGGCATTTAAACGATGCCCAATTGGCACTAAGGGGCCTAAAGTGTGCCAAGAAAACATCCCCCACATCATTACACCACCACCACCAGCCTGCACAGTGGTAACAAGGCATGATGGATCCATGTTCTCATTCTGTTTACGCCAAATTCTGACTCTACCATCTGAATGTCTCAACAGAAATCGAGACTCAACAGACCAGGCAACATTTTTCCAGTCTTCAACTGTCCAAGTTTGGTGAGCTTGTGCAAATTGTAGCCTCTTTTTCCTATTTGTAGTGGAGATGAGTGGTACCCGGTGGGGTCTTCTGCTGTTGTAGCCCATCCGCCTCAAGGTTGTGCGTGTTGTGGCTTCACAAATGCTTTGCTGCATACCTCGGTTGTAATGAGTGGTTATTTCAGTCAAAGTTGCTCTTCTATCAGCTTGAATCAGTCGGCCCATTCTCCTCTGACCTCTAGCATCAACAAGGCATTTTCGCCCACAGGACTGCCGCATACTGGATGTTTTTTCCTTTTCACACCATTCTTTGTAAACCCTAGAAATGGTTGTGCGTGAAAATCCCAGTAACTGAGCAGATTGTGAAATACTCAGACCGGCCCGTCTGGCACCAACAACCATGCCATGCTCAAAATTGCTTAAATCACCTTTCTTTCCCATTCTGACATTCAGTTTGGAGTTCAGGAGATTGTCTTGACCAGGACCACACCCCTAAATGCATTGAAGCAACTGCCATGTGATTGGTTGATTAGATAATTGCATTAATGAGAAATTGAACAGGTGTTCCTAATAATCCTTTAGGTGAGTGTATAATAAAATATAATAAATAATATAATTTTTCTTATATGCTGTTTATGGTGAACAATGTGTTTTATCTGACTAAGTATGATAGTTTTAAGGTGTGTGCGAAGAATAACTCCATGTATGTGAAAACAACTCAAAAGTTTTACTCTGTTATTACTGTACATGATCCGCAGCTCTCTCTCTCTGTAAATATTTTACGAATTCTGTGTTTTATCTCTGCTTATTATTTTAATGTGTTTTGGTAAGAAATGTTCACATCACTATCATATAATGTCACTAATGTGTTTTTGTCTGATAAATGCTATTGCCTTATTTCATGGACATGAGATGTGAATTAGTGTGAATGAGGTCATGTATTAATATCTCCTGCTCTGTTGAGTGATATTACATAATGTCAGTTATGAAATACGAGTGTAGAGAACCTTGTGTGAAATAAATACTGTTATGAAACATGGCCACTTCCTCCTCTTGAAAAGAATCAGTGCTGGACTGGATTTATGATGTTGCATATGTTCCCAGCAAAAGCACAAAAAAACATTTCTCCTATAGCTTAGAACAAATGTCCCAGATGATGCACAGGAGCATGTTTGAATAAAAGTGTCTGCCAAATGCATGAATCTATTTTGATTTTTTAATTTTTATATAAACTCATAATTGTGAAATGTCTGAATTGTGAGATATACATTTTAATTACTAAGACGATCATTTATTTGCTTTAGAATAACATGCACTGAGGAATAAGATTGTGTATTTAAAGAGATATAAGTTCCTATTGACATAAATAAAAAAGTAAAAAATAAATAAACAAACAAAAAACATTTAAAATCTTTAGCCAGACAGAGACAGAGGAACCCAGTGAAAAGGACTCATGGTTGCCCTTTAACTCTGGAATGTAAGGTGAACTGCTGAACTGGTTTAACTCATGGCTTGACCTATAGATGTCTTATGTGTACGTGGGCTGTGAATACACGAGACCAGCATGAGGAAACCTGCATAGTTTACTGAGCGATGCATGTATTTTCTGCAACCTTCACATTGTGTTGTGTGTCTTTGTCTGTCAGTGTGTTCTCAGCACTGCTTAGATCTGAATTAAATGTTCATAAACTCAATGTATCTGACTTGTATTAGTCATTTGGCTGCTTTGGTAAAGTGGAGTGTGTTGTAGTGAAGTGAATGTGTTCACTTCTGCCCTCTGCTGGTGTGAACACACACACACACACACACACACACACACACACACACACACACAGGAACATACACTCACCTAAAGGATTATTAGGAAACCCTGTTCAATTTCTCATTAATGCAATTATCTAATCAACCAATCACATGGCAGTTGCTTCAATGCATTTAGGGGTGTGGTCCTGGTCAAGACAATCTCCTGAACTCCAAACTGAATGTCAGAATGGGAAAGAAAGGTGATTTAAGCAATTTTGAGCGTGGCATGGTTGTTGGTGCCAGACGGGCCGGTCGGAGTATTTCACAATCTGCTCAGTTACTGGGATTTTCACGCACAACCATTTCTAGGGTTTACAAAGAATGGTGTGAAAAGGGAAAAACATCCAGTATGCGGCAGTCCTGTGGGCGAAAATGCCTTGTTGATGTCAGAGGTCAGAGGAGAATGGGCCGACTGATTCAAGCTGATAGAAGAGCAACTTTGACTGAAATAACCACTCGTTACAACCGAGGTATCGGGGTATGCAGCAAAGCATTTGTGAAGCCACAACACACACAACCTTGAGGCGGATGGGCTAAAACAGCAGAAGACCCCACCGGGTACCACTCATCTCCACTACAAATAGGAAAAAGAGGCTACAGTTTGCACAAGCTCACCAAAATTGGACAGTTGAAGACTGGAAAAATGTTGCCTGGTCTGATGAGTCTTGATTTCTGTTGAGACATTCAGATGGTAGAGTCAGAATTTGGCGTAAACAGAATGAGAACATGGATCCATCATGCCTTGTTACCACTGTGCAGGCTGGTGGTGGTGGTGTAATGGTGTGGGGGATGTTTTCTTGGCACACTTTAGGCCCCTTAGTGCCAATTGGGCATCGTTTAAATGCCACGGCCTACCTGAGCATTGTTTCTGACCATGTCCATCCCTTTATGACCACCATGTACCCATTCTCTGATGGCTACTTCCAGCAGGATAATGCACCATGTCACAAAGCTCGAATCATTTCAAATTGGTTTCTTGAACATGACAATGAGTTCACTGTACTAAAATGGCCCCCACAGTCACCAGATCTCAACCCAATAGAGCATCTTTGGGATGTGGTGGAACGGGAGCTTCGTGCCCTGGATGTGCATCCCACAAATCTCCATCAACTGCAAGATGCTATCCTATCAATATGGGCCAACATTTCTAAAGAATGCTTTCAGCACCTTGTTGAATCAATGCCACGTAGAATTAAGGCAGTTCTGAAGGCGAAAGGGGGTCAAACACAGTATTAGTATGGTGCTCCTAATAATCCTTTAGGTGAGTGTATAGCCTAGTTCCAGCATTGATTGCAGTATATTAACTCTTTCCCCGCAATCGTTTTTGAAAACAGTTGCCAGTCAGCTCCAGCATTTTTGATCATTTTCACAAAAGTTTCAATGCCCCGCAATAATATTTTGTATGAATAACTTTTCAATAACATTTATTCTAGCTTCATGCATTTTTATCAACACTTGACACTTTTATTAAGATAATATATATTATAAAGATAATAAACAAGCAACATTTTGCTTCGCGTTTTTGTCCAACTCCATTAATGACGTGTCATAAATGGCGGGGAAAGAGTTAAGGTCCGTTCACGCCAAGAACGATAACTATATTAGCGTCCACACCAGAGGACGATATCGTTCTCTTTATTCTAACGTGCGCCTGTCTCTTTAAATGCTCAGCAGGATGGATTATGATTGGCTGTCAATGTTTTTATCATTCATCACCTGGAGAGAAAAAAAATCGTTCTGAAAGTGATTCCAACGATATTGTTTCTCTGTTATCGTTATAACTATAGTGTGAACTCTGCTATTCAGAACTATATCGTTATCTTTATAGTTATCGTCTTTGGTGTGAACGGGCTTTAAGTCAGAACATAGGCTGAAATATTACCCGAATGTAAACTGTAGCGAATAGACCCTTTTCACATTTCCGGGTTTCTCAGAAGCGGAAGTCGTCATAGTTGGGTTAACTTTTGTAGCGGTGAATGAGAGTACATTAAATATATTTTTGCGTCCCCATTTGCTCAAATAGCAAAAGAAAAAACGCCACAATAGTGATTTCACCACTTTCAAAAAGAGGGAAAAATAGAGTGAGATTGATAACGGCAGTCAAAAGAGAGAAAGATTTATCGTCACTCACATAGACGCTGTATTAGAAACAGCGGTAAGTTGTTTTTTTGTAATTTGATGCAAAAGTAATAAAATACAAAGTATTAGTGTTATAAATATACATACACATTTTAAAAAATTAAAATACAAAAAACTTTGCAGGAATTACGATACTGATGACCGTTAAAACGCGTCATCACAGTCTGTGAAAAGGGTCGAAATGAGGGGCAAACATTTGACGTTTAACACTTTCCCCATTTAGGTTTAAATCGTAAGAAACTGCTATTTTAATATAGACTAATTCAATTAATATGAGCTCATAATAATGAAAAATATTGGCAAAAAGCTGTTAAATTAAAATAGTTGTAGATGGAAATATGAATCAGCGCATGATGACGCGTCTGTTACCGGTTAATGGGCGGGGCATAGACACCTGAGCCCAACTGCGAAATTAGTAGTGGGTTTGCAAAATATAGTTTTTCTTGTTTCTTGATGTTACTGCTACGCACAATTATATCCACGAGACTGTGAGTTAAAAAAAAAAAAAAAAAAAAAAAAAAAAAAAAAAAAAAAAAAACTAGTGTTAGGCTAATTAAGTTTTGACATTATGGATATTCACGATGAAAACGGTCCAGAAAGAGGGAGAGTCGACTGAACTGGATTCTCACGCGGTTCAGACAGCAAGACTTCTCATAGTAAGCTCATGTTTATGGCTTGTTTATGGTTTAATGATCTACCTGGTCGCCGTGCCAGTGTGTTTCATGTCGGGCTTTGTGCGCAAAATGACAATTTGGCTACATCTAATGATGTGTATAGAATCTGATGATGTGTATGTATGATTTGGTTTCTATTTTGTAGTAATAGTAAAATCTGCTTTCTGAAATAGGCCCTACTTGACACTCGTGGATGTAAATAATATCTACACATTTTAATTTTAATTTTTAAAGTTCCTCTTAATGGGTGGAGCTAGAATATCCAACCACACCCACAACTCTATCCCTGCACTCCATTAGACGTCCAGAGAGGAGGAGCTTGACGTGACTGCAGTGAGCACCGCTTGAATGAAACTGCTGTGTTACTCTCAATGAGCTGTAACTCAAGTCACTTTCATTTATATAGCACTTTTTTTTTTTTTTTTTTTTTTTTTTTTTTTTTTTTTT
>JAGHMJ010000029.1:1773428-1788428 GCA_018749465.1 Paracanthobrama guichenoti
CACCTAAAAATTTAAATTGTATGTGTACTCACCCTCAAGTTGTTTCAAACCTGTATGCTAAACACAAAAGAAAATATTTTGAAGAATCTTAACCAGACAGTTGCTAGTCCCCATTGACTTCCATAGTATGTTTTCCTACTAGTCCCCATTGACTTCCATAGTATGTTTTCCTACTAGTTCCCATTGACTTGCATGGTATTTGTTTCCCTACTAGTCCCCATTGACTTCCATAGTATGTTTTCCTACTAGTCCCCATTGACTTCCATACTATTTTCCCCCTTCTGGTTCCCGTTGACTTCAATAATGTTTTTATTCCTACCACCCATTGACTTCCATGGTATGTTTTCCTACTAGTCCCCATTGACTTCCATAGTATGTTTTCCTACTAGTCCCCATTGACTTCCATGGTATGTTTTCCTACTAGTTCCCATTGACTTGCATGGTATTTGTTTTCCTACCAATCCCCATTGACTTCCATGGTATTTTTGCTACTAGTACCCATTGATTTCCGTGGTATTTGTTTTCCTACTAGTCCCCATTGACTTGCATGGTATTTGTTTTCCTACCAGTCCCCATTGACTTGTGGTATTTGTTTTCCTACTAGACCCCATTTACTTCCGTGGTATTTGTTTTCCTGCTAGTCCCCATTGACTTGCATTAGTATTTTTATTCCTACTAGTCCCCATTGACTTGCATTAGTATTTTTATTCCTACTAGTCCCCATTGTCTTCTGTGGTATTTTTATTCCTACTAATCCCCATTGACTTTCGTGGTATTTGTTTTCCTACCAGTCCCCATTGACTTCCATGGTATTTGTTTTCCTACTAGTCCCCATGGACTTGCATGGTATTTGTTTTCCTACTAGTCCCCATGGACTTGCATGGTATTTGTTTTCCTACTAGTCCCCATGGACTTGCATGGTATTTGTTTTCCTACTAGTCCCCATGGACTTGCATGGTATTTGTTTTCCTACCAGTCCCCATTGACTTCCATGGTATTTTTCGTACTAGTCCCCATTGATTTCCATGGTATTTGTTTTCCTACCAGTCCCCATTGACTTCCATGGTATTTTTCGTACTAGTCCCCATTGACTTGCATGGTATTTGTTTTCCTACTAGTCCCCATTGACTTCTGTAGTATTTGTTTCCCTAATAGTCCCCATTGACTTACATTAGTATTTTTTTCCTATTAATCCCCATTGACTTCCTGTGATATTTGTTTCCCTACCAGTCCCCATTGACTTCCATGGTATTTGTTTCCCTACCAGTCCCCATTGACTTGCATGGTATTTGTTTCCCTACTAGTCCCCATTGACCTGCATTCGTATTTTTATTCCTACTAGTCCCCATTGACTTCCGTGGTATTTGTTTTCCTACTAGTCCCCATTGACTTCCGTGGTATTTGTTTTCCTACTAGTCCCCATTGACTTCCGTGGTATTTTTATTCCTACCAGTCCCCATTGACTTCCATGGTATTTGTTTCCTACCAGTCCCCATTGACTTCCATGGTATTTTTCGTACTAGTCCCCATTGACTTGCGTGGTATTTGTTTCCCTACTAGTCCCAATTGACTTGCATGGTATTTGTTTTCCTACTAGTCCCCATGTACTTGCATGGTATTTGTTTTCCTACCAGTCCCCATTGACTTCCATGGTATTTGTTTTCCTACTAGTCTCCATTGACTTCCGTGGTATTTTTCCTACTAGTCCCCATTGACTTCTGTGGTATTTTTCCTACTAGTCCCCATTGACTTACATTAGTATTTTTTTCCTATTAATCCCCATTGACTTCCTGTGATATTTGTTTCCCTACCAGTCCCCATTGACTTCCGTGGTATTTGTTTTCCTACTAGTCCCCATTGACTTGCGTGGTATTTTTATTCCTACTAGTCCCCATTGACTTCCGTGGTATTTGTTTTCCTTCTAGTCTCCATTGACTTCCATAATATGTTTTCCTACTAATCCCCTTTGACTGTTGTGGTATTTGTTTTCATACCAGTCCCCATTGACTTCCGTGGTATTTGTTTTCCTACTAGTCCCCATTGACTTACATGGTATTTCTATTCCTACTAACCCCCTTTGACTGTTGTGGTATTTGTTTCCCTACCAGTCCCCATTGACTTCCGTGGTATTTGTTTTCCTACTAGTCCCCATTGACTTGCGTGGTATTTTTATTCCTACTAGTCCCCATTGACTTCCGTGGTATTTGTTTTCCTTCTAGTCTCCATTGACTTCCATAATATGTTTTCCTACTAATCCCCTTTGACTGTTGTGGTATTTGTTTTCCTACCAGTCTCCATTGACTTCCATGGTATTTGTTTTCCTACCAGTCCTCATTGACTTTCGTGGTATTTGTTTTCCTACTAGTCTCCATTGACTTCCATAATGTTTTCCTACTAGTCCTCATTGACTTACATGGTATTTGTTTTCCTACTAGTCTCCATTGACTTCCATAATATGTTTCCCTACTAGTCCTCATTGACTTACATGGTATTTGTTTTCCTACTAGTCCCCATTGACTTGCATGGTATTTGTTTTCCTACTAGTCCCCATTGACTTGCATGGTATTTGTTTTCCTACTAGTCCTCATTGACTTGCATGGTATTTGTTTTCCTACTAGTCTCCATTGACTTCCATAATATGTTTCCCTACTAGTCCTCATTGACTTACATGGTATTTGTTTTCCTACTAGTCCCCATTGACTTGCATGGTATTTGTTTTCCTACTAGTCCCCATTGACTTGCATGGTATTTGTTTTCCTACTAGTCCCCATTGACTTGCGTGGTATTTGTTTTCCTACCAGTCCCCATTGACTTTCGTGGTATTTGTTTTCCTACTAGTCCCCATTGACTTGCATGGTATTTGTTTTCCTACTAGTCTCCATTGACTTGCATGGTATTTGTTTTCCTACTAGTCCCCATTGACTTGTATGGTATTTGTTTTCCTACTAGTCCCCATTGACTTGCATGGTATTTGTTTTCCTACTAGTCCCCATTGACTTGCATGGTATTTGTTTTCCTACTAGTCCTCATTGACTTGCATGGTATTTGTTTTCCTACTAGTCCTCATTGACTTGCATGGTATTTGTTTTCCTACTAGTCTCCATGGACTTGCATGGTATTTGTTTTCCTACTAGTCTCCATTGACTTGCATGGTATTTGTTTTCCTACTAGTCCTCATTGACTTGCATGGTATTTGTTTTCCTACTAGTCCTCATTGACTTGCATGGTATTTGTTTTCCTACTAGTCCTCATTGACTTGCATGGTATTTGTTTTCCTACTAGTCTCCATGGACTTGCATGGTATTTGTTTTCCTACCAGTCCCCATTGACTTTCGTGGTATTTGTTTTCCTACCAGTCCCCATTGACTTGCATGGTATTTGTTTTCCTACTAGTCTCCATTGACTTGCATGGTATTTGTTTTCCTACTAGTCCCCATTGACTTGTATGGTATTTGTTTTCCTACTAGTCCTCATTGACTTGCATGGTATTTGTTTTCCTACTAGTCCCCATTGACTTGCATGGTATTTGTTTTCCTACTAGTCCCCATTGACTTGCATGGTATTTGTTTTCCTACTAGTCCTCATTGACTTGCATGGTATTTGTTTTCCTACTAGTCCTCATTGACTTGCATGGTATTTGTTTTCCTACTAGTCTCCATGGACTTGCATGGTATTTGTTTTCCTACTAGTCTCCATTGACTTGCATGGTATTTGTTTTCCTACTAGTCCTCATTGACTTGCATGGTATTTGTTTTCCTACTAGTCCTCATTGACTTGCATGGTATTTGTTTTCCTACTAGTCTCCATGGACTTGCATGGTATTTGTTTTCCTACCAGTCCCCATTGACTTCCATAGTATTTGTTTCTTACTAGCAGATTACCCAAATACATAAGCTTAATGTTGTACTAGATGTGATAAATGTACGTTATAGTATATAAAAGTGGTTTATACAACATAAGCTTGATTTGTCCAGTTGTAAAGCAGAAATACAGTTTGAAACCAATACATTATAGAAAATTAGGAAAATACAAAGGCAACAGACTGAAGGTATAATGTTCTGTAGAGAACACACACACAGTCAGTCCTCCGAATACAATAACCTGTTACTGTCATTTATGTAAAGGACTCTATATTAAGATCCCGTCAGTTACTGTTATTAAAATGCAGCTGTGCTGTTTCACTGTCTGTTCAAGTTTATACACAGTCATGCTAAACTGTTGTGAAATGGAAGTATGCTGCTCATAATTGTAAGTTATGCAGTGGGGAAAGAACCTCATGATTACATTAAACACTACAGTAAAGCTCTCTGTTGGCATCTAATGTGGTAAGCGTCTCAAATTAAATTCTAGTCCTTTTGAAGTTCAAGGCAAATTGGGTCGAGCCCTTTTCTCAATGTGGTTTCCTCTGTTGCCTCTTATTTTTAAATGCATCTTTAATTTTACATTCATGCACATATTCAACTAATCCACAACAAAATGATCATCTGCCTGGCCTGTGACACTGAAATTCACTGGCATTTCCCCAGCAGAATGTTCCTCATCTTTCATCATGATCTCATGTTCAAATGTGGAAAGCCCTATATTTGAACTCTTTTTATTTCCTCCCGTCAGCCGAGGCGGTGGCGACCAGAGTGGCCTCTCTGAGGACTCAGTATGCGCGACTGAGGAAGCCGAAACCCAGTGGGAGTGAGATAAAGCCCCTCACGCTGAGGCAGCGATGGCTCCTGAGGGCCCTGGACTTCCTGAAGCCACACATTGTTCATCGGCGGAACGAGGCGCATGTACGTGTACAAACACACACACAACACGTTATGTGTCTTTAGTGACGCTGAGTTTCTTTGTGAGTGATGTTGAACTGAGCTTCCCTGCTGTTTGCCCATGTTAGCCATTCTTCGACCATTGTTTTTGGACACGCGTCATGGTAATGCTATGTTCTTGGACATGCATCATGGTTATTCCATGTTCTTGGACACGCATCATGGTTCTTCCACGTTCTTGGAGACACGTCATGGTAATGCCATGTTTTTAGACACGCATCATGGTAATACCATGTTCTTGGAGACACGTCATGGTAATGCCATGTTTTTAGACGAGCGTCATGGTAATGCCATGTTTTTAGACGCGCGTCATGGTAATGCCATGGTTTTTGAACTGATATACAGTATCTTAAACTATTTTCAGTTTCCTGTTAAATGAAATCTTTAGTTTCAGTAAAGACTAATGTTGGTGATTTTCATTAAGTGTAACCCGTCTTCTTTCACTCCCTGTAGCTGGGTTTGCCGTCCTCTGATAAGGTGGAGGAGTCTGTGGAAGAGTCGGATGAGATGATGCAAGAGACGGACAAAGACATTGACAGTTTCGACTCCATCAGTGTGTGTCTCTCCCCGATGCCCGGCACACCCGACACCGGTATTCCCGAGGAAACGGCCTCGTATTCGCTCTCGGCCCGGAGTACGTCCGGCAAACGCAGACGCACCTCAGAATCAGACATCGAGCTGCAGAAGCTCGAGGTGTTGAAGCAGATGTCCGCCAAGGTCCTGGAGAACCCTCCTGCGGACGCGGCGGCCGTGTTCGCCAGCCAGGTGGCGATGGAGTACCGGCTGCTGAGCGACCCGGCCGTCCAGATGCGCGTGCGGAGGAAGATCATGGCGGTCCTCTACGAGGCACAAGATTCAGAAAGACATTGCCGGCAGTCAAAGAGACACAGTGAGAGGGAACTGAAAACCGAGGAAGATGTGACTTGGATTAATACTAATATATAGATGTTATAGTGTTGTTGCAGTGTTACTACTCTGATTGTTTTCTACGTTGTACTGAGCTATTTTTCTTAGTTGAATCTTTGAGATAATCTACATGTAAGATAATAAAATAATTTCAACTCATTTCACGTCTGTGTGTGTTTTATTGTATGAAGCTGTATAACCACTGGGATAATGTACGGTGAGATTTTAATCGCAACACAAACCCTGACTGTACTTGACCACTTTGACATGAGGTATGCCATCTAATGCCTTTATTCTGAGCTGAAATACAGCTGCTCTCCAGCAGGGAGCAGCATCGTGTACAGTTGAGCTGCGTCCACTATTGAGGATCAAATGCTCTAAAATAAAACCAAATGTGCTAAACTGGGGTTTTGGAGTTGATGGAAACCATTTTAAAATAAAATCAAAATCAAGTGAAAATGTTTTTTTATTATTCATGTAAAATTAATTTTTACACAAAAATATTGTTAAAAATACACACACACACACACACACACACACACACACACACACACACACACACACACACACACACACACGAGTAAATCAACTTATTTAAAAAATGTATGTAAAATTAAAATGCAATTCAGAACACAATATTGATATAAAAATAAAGTAACATTTTACGTGGTATGTATGAACACAATATGTAACATGTTTGCGTGGTATGTATATGTATGCGTGTGATATATATATATATATATATATATATATTTTTTTTTAATGCTATTAAAAACTCAAACAATATTGGTATTGAATGTATTTACATTTTTATATTTTATGTTTACCTGCAAATTTGTTGTAAATTATTACAAATTATTGAAGTATTTATAATCTCAGGCTGGCTGGCAAAAATATTTAATATTTATTTAAATATTTATGGGCTGGCCTTTTAGGTCAACCCATATGATCTTTTCTCAAATGGCGCCTACATATGCTTTTGGTCGCCGTTCAGGTCAAATTTGTTGTAAATTATTACAAATTATTGAAGTATTTATAATCTCAGGCTGGCTGGCAAAAATATTTAATATTTATTTAAATATTTATGGGCTGGCCGCGAAGACTGTGCTTTTATTTACTATTTTACTTTCTTTTACTCTCAATTTTTACAAACTTATCATCTGCATTGATCTACTACGACAGCAAAACTCTTTTGGACATTGGTTACCTCTACACTGGACTGTTTCAGGACACTTTCGCCGATCCTCTGTGGCCATCTGAGATCCTTCGGAACGCAGAGTTGAACAATGGACAGAGCCAGCGGCGTAGAACAAAGAAACACCGTGGGAAACGTGCTGGTATCCGTAACAGACTGAGGAAAAGGGCATTCAGACCTCCTCTCCCGAGCATTCTTCTAGCAAATGTTCAATCCTTGGATAATAAGATGGACGATCTTAGAGCCAGGATAAGTTTTCAACGGGACATGAGAGACTGTAATATCTATTGTTTGTCTGAAACATGGCTCACGCCCGCGTCCCGGACACAGCTGTGACGCCGCCGGAGAACTTCTCTGTTTTTAGGATGGACAGAACAGCCGAGGCCGGTAAATCAAAGGCGGTGGAGTGTGTTTCATGATCAACAAGAAATGGTGCGATCCCAGGAACATCACCATTCTCTCGCGGTCCTGCTCGCCTCATCTGGAACATTTAACAATCATCTGCCGCCCATTCTATCTGCCGAGGAGTTTTCTGCGGTTGTCGCGACCGCCGTTTACATCCCACCGCAGGCAGACACAGCGCTGGCTTTATCTGGCCTTCATGATGTTGCCAGCGGCGTCATAAACCAACATCCCGACGCGGCATTCATTGTCGCGGGCGATTTTAACAAAGCAAACCTAAAGAAAGTCCTGCCAAACTTTCACCAGCACGTCTCCTGCCCCACACGAGGAGCAAACACACTGGATCACTGCTACTCTCCGTTTAAGAACGCCTATAAAGCGCGGTCACTTCCAGCGTTGGCAAATCGGATCATGCCGCCATTTTCCTCACTCCGAATACAAACAAAAGCTCCTCCAGGAACCCCGGTGAGGCGGGAAGTTAAGCGTTGGTCACCCCACTCAGAGACCGCGCTACAGGCAGCTCTGGGCGATGTGGATTGGGACATGTTCGGCGAGTTCAGCTGACGTAAGCGAGTTCACAGAGCGTGGCGCTTTGCTTCATCAACACGCTTACAGAGCAAGCCACGCAAACAATAACAATAACGTCCTTCTCAAATCAGAAACCGTGGGTGGACAATTCAATCGCGCGGCAGTGAACATGACGCACTGCTGCTTACAACGCCAGTCTCCATTCAGGAATATGAATGAATACAGATCGTCCTGCTATGCTCTCAGACGAGCAGTTAAAGCCGCAAAACTCCGTTATAAAGACCGAGTGGAGTCTCATTTCCAACTCAACGACTCGCGGCGCATGTGGCAAGGTCTGAGGTCCATCTGCTCTTTTGGATCTAAATCCTCTGCAGAGGCAAGCGCTGATCCGTTGCTCGTGAACGAGTTAAACTCTTTCTATGCTCGCTTTGACTGTAAACGCGGCAACGCGACTCCGCCAAGTGAAGCGCGTCAGGGAATTACTCAGAGCAGCAACAATCACGTGATCTCTGTCTCGGAGGATGAAGTTCGGAGAACACTCAAGCGTGTGGACGTTAGGAAAGCTGCCGGGCCGGATGGTATCTCAGGTCGTGTTCTGCGGTCCTGTGCTGATCAGCTCGCCGGGTTGTTTACATCTATCTTTAATGAGTCCCTCGCTACATCTGTGGTCCCCACCTCCTTCAAAAAATCCACCATCATCCCTGTCCCTAAGAACAGTAAACCCTCTTGCCTAAATGACTATCGTCCAGTGGCTCTCACGTCTATAGTCATGAAGGTCTTTGAGAGACTCATTAAAAACACCATTTGCGCCTTCATTCCTGACACTTTGGACCCTCTTCAGTTTGCCTATCGTCCCAATAGATCGACTGAAGATGCCATCTCTCATGTCCTCCACTCCTCCCTCACTCACATCGACAGCAAAAGTGGGAACTACGTAAGACTGCTATTTATTGACTATAGCTCAGCCTTTAACACCATAGTTCCCACCAAGCTAACCTCCAAACTCCTGGATCTCGGCCTGAATCCTTCTCTCTGCCACTGGATTGAGGACTTCCTCACTGGCAGGCCTCAGGTGGTGAGAATAGGCCAGTCCACCTCCACCTCCATCACCCTGAGTGTGGGAGCTCCACAGGGCTGTGTCCTGAGCCCCTGCTCTACTCTCTCTACACGCATGACTGTTTGTCCACACACAGCTCCACCTCTATCATCAAATTTGCTGATGATACTGTTGTCCTGGGCCTCATTTCCAACAACAATGAGGCGGCATACTTGGGACGAGGTGGAGCATCTAACATCATGGTGCCAGGACAACTGTCTCTCTCTGAATGTTGGCAAGACCAAAGAAATGATTGTGGACTTCAGGAAGAGACAGCAACGGACATACTCCCCCTCATGATCAGCGGGTCACCAGTAGAGAGAGTGAGCAGCTTCAAGTACCTGGGAGTAAACATCTCCGAGGACCTGACCTGGACTGCTCACATTCAGACACAGGTGAAAAAGCCAGGCAAAGACTGTTGTACCACCTGCGCCAGCTGAGGAAATTCAGGGTTTCACCAGCTATCCTGAAAACTTTCTATTTAGGGGCGATAGAAAGTGTTTTAACTCAGTGCATCACAGCGTGGTATGGGAACAGCACCAGTCATGACCGCAAAGCCCTGCAAAGAGTAGTGCGCTTATCCGGCGTATCTCAGGGTCAGCTCTCCCGTCTCTGCAGGACGTCTACACCAAACGCTGCAAAGGTAGAGCTACCAAGATCATCAAGGACTCTAATCACCCTGCAAACCCTCATTTCACGCTGCTACCATCTGGTAAGCGCCCAAGCCTGATGGCCAAAACTGAGAGACTCAGGAGGAGCTTCTTCCCCAGGCCATCAGACTCCTGAACTCAGTCACTTAACATCACGTGACTTCACGCCAGGATAAACATCGATATACTGACATTGCACTGCACTTTCTGTTCTCGTTGTTACTGTGTAACAACCTGTCATAAACCTGTTTGCACATTATACTCTTTATACATTTGTTAACCACATATTTATAAGTTTACAGTTTACTCACTGCAAAGTTTACTTCAATTATTTTATTCCACTTTATCCTTATTTGTTACCTTTTTTTTCTCTTGACTTGATTATTTATAATTCTACAGATATAGACATATATATATATATATAGATAGTACTTTTTTATATCCTATTTCTATTATAATTTCTTCCTTGTGTTTTTAACTGTGAATTTGCACTGTCCATGGAGCGGACCTGTTTACATTTCACTGCCGGTTGTATATTCTGTATATAACTGTGTATGTGACAAATAAAACTCTTGAATCTTGAATCTTGAATCTTGAATCTCTAGGTTCGGCTGACAAAAATGCTTGTGAATCCCTGGTCTGAACTATTATTACTACAAATAGTCAAATTAAACTGGAATAGAGACTAGTGCTTTCCCTCTATAATTGCAACTAATGAGTCTAAGAATGGCAGAAATATGTAGTTCTACGAGGTTCTGTGGGTGCAAATTATTACATTTTTATTTCCTACACTTCGGGGGGAAAAGATTTCATATTAGCAGAGTACAAACCCGATTCCAAAAGAGTTGGGACACTGTACAGACTGTGAATAAAAACTGAATGCAATGATGTGGAAGTTTCAAATGTCAATATTTTATTCAGAACACAACATAGATGACATATCAAATGTTTAAACTGAGAAAATGTATCATTTTAAGGGAAAAATAAGTTGATTTTAAATTTCATGGCATCAACACATCTCAAAGTTGGGACAAGGCCATGTTTCCCACTGTGTGGCATCCCCTCTTCTTTTTCTAACAGTCTGCAAACGTCTGGGGACTGAGGAGACAAGCTGCTCAAGTTTAGGAATAGGAATGTTGTCCCATTCTTGTCTAATACAGGCTTCTAGTTGCTCAACTGTCTCAGGTCTTCTTTGTGGCATCTTCCTCTTTATGATGCTCAAATGTTTTCTATGGGTGAAAGATCTGGACTGCAGGCTGGCCATTTCAGTCCCCGGATCCTTCTTCTACGCAGCCATGATGTTGTAATTGATGCAGTGTGTGGTCTGGCATTGTCATGTTGGAAAATGCAAGCTCTTCCCTGAAAGAGACGACGTCTGGATGGGAGCATATGTTGTTCTAGAACTTGGATATCCCTTTCAGCATTGATGGTGCCTTTCCAGATGTGTAAGCTGCCCATGCCACACGCACTCATGAACCCCATCCCATCAGAGATGCAGGCTTCTGAACTGAGCGCTGACAACAACTTGAGTTGTCCTTGTCCTCTTTAGTCCAGATGACATGGCATCCCAGTTTTCCAAAAAGAACTTCAAATTTTGATTGGTCTGACCACAGAACAGTTTTTCACTTTGCCACAGTCCATTTTAAATGAGCCTTGGCCCAGAGAAAACGCCTGCGCTTCTGGATCATGTTTAGATATGGCTTCTTTTTGACCTATAGAGTTTTAGCAACGCAACGGCGAATGGCACGATGGATTGTGTTCACCGACAATGTTTTCTGGAAGTATTCCTGAGCCCATGTTGTGATTTCCATTACAGTAGCATTCCTGTATGTGATGCAGTGCCGTCTAAGGGCCGGAGATCACGGGCATCCAGTATGGTTTTCCGGCCTTGACCCTTACGCACAGAGATTGTTCCAGATTCTCTGAATCTTTGGATGATATTATGCACTGTAGATGATGATAACTTCAAACTCTTTGCAGTGTTTCTCTGAGAAACTCCTTTCTGATATTGCTCCAGTATGTTTGGCCGCAGCATTGGGGAGGTGGTGATCCTCTGCCCATCTTGACTTCTGAGAGACACTGCCACTCTGAGAGGCTCTTTTTATACCCAATCATGTTGCCAATTGACCTAATAAGTTGCAGATTGGTCCTCCAGCTGTTCCTTATATGTACATTTCACTTTTCCGGCCTCTTATTGCTACCTGTCCCAACTTTTTTGGAATGTGTGGCTCTCATGAAATCAAAAATGAGCCAATATTTGGCATGACATTTCAAAATGTCTCACTTTCAACATTTGATATGTTATCTATATTCTATTGTGAATAAAATACAAGTTTATGAGATTTGTAAATTATTGCTTTCCTTTTTTATTCACAATTTGTACAGTGTCCCAACTTTTTGGAATCGGGTTTGTATTTAAATTATAATATCATGCACATGATAATACAACTATGAGTAGAAAAACAGACTAAAAGATGAAACGCGAGTGACTGGATTCAGCTGGATGTCTCTGATAACACGGAGCCTTGGCTTGCTCTTCTGTTATTGTTTCTCGGCCCTGTTTAAGCGCATGGAACGAGAGCAGAGGAAACAGACCTCCCTCACGCTCTCCGTCTGACTTCTGACAGCAGAAAACCTCTTATCCTCTCTATTGCTGAAGCTGCACTGGTCAAATGAAGATAAAGATGGTGGATGAGAGGCAGAAGAGCTCGGAGATGAAAGAGGGAACATGTTCCCCTCAGAGAGGTAAAAAAACAAACCGTAAATGACTAGCATTATAAAGAGCGTTGAGAGCTCTATAATGCTCCATAATGAGCAGATGTGAGAAGACAGAATGAACAATTAGGAGAAAACAGGAAGTCGCATCTTTCTCTGACGGTAATGATCCACAGCACCAAAAGAGTGTGAATTTAGATCACCCCGCCTTCCCATCATCCCCCATCCAAATGGAAGCAGAGAGAGAGAGAGACGTGTCGTGCTACAGGAGTGAAGGAGCAGCAAACTTCCTCTCACAACGTCCACTTCCTGTCAGATCTCTGTGATGTTAAACTGGACCCTCACAGACTAACCACCACTGGTTATCACCTGCCAAGATAATGTCTGTTAGGTTTCACCGGGGCTAGTTGTCATAATTTATATACTATAGCAAACACATACTATTACACTATATTGCCAAAAGGTTTAGCCTTATATGCACATGAACTTTAATGCCATCCCATTCTTAATCCATAGGGTTTAATATGGAGTTGCCCCACCCTTTGCAGCTCTAACAGCTTCAACTCTTTTCACAAGGTTTTAAAACTCAAGGCTTTCCACAAGGTTTAGGAGTGTGTTTATGGGAATTTTTGACCATTCTTCTAGAAGCACATTTGTGAGGTCAGGCACTGATGTTGGACGAGAAGGCCTGGCTCGCAGTCTCCGCTCTAATTCATCCCAAAGGTGTTCTATCGGGATGAGGTCAGGACTCTGTGCAGGCCAGTCAAGTTCCTCCACACCAAACTCGCTCATCCATGTCTTTATGGACCGACGCTTTGTGCACTGGTGCACAGTCATGTTGGGACAGGAAGGGGCCGTCCCCAAACTTTTCCCACAAAGTTGGGAGCATGAAATTGTCCAAAATGTCTTGGTATGCTGAAGCATTAAGAGTTCCTTTCACTGGAACTAAGGGGCCAAGCCCAACCCCTGAAAAACAACCCCACACCATAATCCCCCCTCCACCAAACTTTACACTTGGCACAATGCAGTCAGGCAAGTCCCGTTCTCCTGGCAACCGCCAAACCCAGACTCGTCCATGGGATTGGCAGACAGAGAAGCGTGATTGGTCACTCCAGAGAACACGTCTCCACTGCTCTAGAGTCCAGTGGTGGCGTGCTTTACACCACTGCATCCCACGCTTTGCATTGCACTTGGTGATGTAAGGCTCTGATGCAGCTGCTCGGCCATGGAAACCCATTCCATGAAGCTCTCTACGCACTGTTCTTGAGCTCATCTGAAGACCACAGCAGTTTGGAGGTCTGGAGCTATTGACTCTGCAGAAAGTTGGTGACTTCTGCGCACTGTGACACTCAGCATGCGCTGACCCTGCTCTGTGATTTTTACGTGGCCTACCACTTCGTGGCTGAGTTGATGTTGTTCCCAATTGCTTCCACTGTGTTATAATCCCACTAACAGTTGCCTGTGGAATATTTAGCAGTGAGGAATATTCAGGAATGGACTTATTGCACAGGTGGCAACCTATCACGATACCACGCTTGAGTTCACTGAGCTCCTGAGAGCGACACATTCTTTCACAAATGTGTGTAGAAGCGTCTGCATGCCTAGTGCTTGATTTATACACCTGTGGCCATGAAGTGATTGAACACCTGAATTCAGTGATTTGGAGGGGCGTCCCAATACTTTTGGCAATATTGTGTGTGTGTGTGTGTGTGTGTGTGTGTGTGTGTGTGTGTGTGTGTGTGTGTGTGTGTGTGTGTGTAATATACAGGTATACATTCAATCCAAAAATGATTCAATATAATGTTTCATTAGTGTGTGCAGGACATTATAGTTCATTTATGTAAGTGAGGATAACAAAATAAAGTAAACTGAGGCATATATTATACCAAAAAAATCTTCATACAGTGACTAGCAGTAAAATTTATTTTTAAAAAAAATGGGAGCAAAATGATTCAGACACTTTGAGCTGAATGTTTTGCTGAAGTGTTTTTTCTTTAATCGCTAATGTGACCTCTGACACCACAGACTGAACTAAATGAAGCGTTGCTTGGTCATTGGTTGACCAATGTTGGTATTATCTAATTGTGTACTTAAATCTAACAGCTGACTGTAATCCATTACATCCCTTTCTATCAAAGTAATCTGACAGTATCAAGATGAATTTGTTCTGACACAGTTTAACTCTGAGCTCGTCATATTTTATTACCATTTTCTAAACTATAGTGAAAAAACTGTGTGAGAAAATTTTGAAGGTGTCTGAATCAATTTTGGTTTGACTGTGTTCACACACACACGTATGTATGTGTGTATGTGTATGTGTGAAGTTGATGTGTTAGAAGCAGGAAAAATGGGCAAGCGTAAGGATTTGAGCGAGTTTGACAAGAGCCAAATTGTGATGGCTAGATGACTGGGTCAGAGCATCTCCAAAACTGCAGCTCTTGTGGGGTGTTCCCGGTCTGCAGTGGTCAGGATCTATCAAAAGTGCTCCAAGGAAGGAACAGTGGAGAACCGGCCACAGGGTCATGGGCGTCTTAGTTTGTTGCTTATGGGGCGGCATAGCCGCAGACCAGTCAGGGTGCCCATGCTGACCCCTGTCCACCGCCAAAAGCACCAACAGTGGCACGTGAGCATCAGAACTGGACCACGGAGCAATGGAAGAAGGTGGCCTGGTCTGAGGAATCACGTGTTCTT